>JAWWMK010030513.1:0-14215 GCA_035047105.1 Galeopsomyia nigrocyanea
GAGAGAGAGAGAGAGAGAGAGAGAGAGAGAGAGAGAGAGAGAGAGAGAGAGAGAGAGAGAGAGAGAGAGAGTAGAAAACCCATCAAGCGCAGGCGTATAAAAAGTCAGTCATCACTCTCTCTCTCTCTCTCTCTCTCTCTCTCTCTCTCTCTCTCTCGACGAAGACAAAAACAAAAACTCGTGCGCGCCCCTATTACGCCCCTCGGGAGTCAACTATATATATGAACGTGTATGGGTCAGCAGCAGAGTGTTTGCAAACCAGCACCATAAGGCGAGAGTAGTAGGGGGTGTCTGGCATATGACGCGCCCAGCGTACATATAAGGATCGGGCTTCGCAATTCAATGCTCAAATGAGGCTGGAAAATTGACTGTTTGCTGCCATTGTTGCAAACCCCTCGCAAGTCTATGCAACACTGCTAAGAGTAATTGAGCGGGTTTTTCGAGAGATTTATTTTCTTTTCTTTTTTTTTTTCGCCTTTGGTACTCGGTGGTTGTAATTATTACGCTCTTGATTTTTTTTTGGGGGGGTTTCTTGAGAGGACTTCGATAGCGATTGGATTTTTCAATGATCTTGTATATACGAGTGATTGAATTGCAAATCGACATTTTTAATTATTCGTAAAGGTTATCGAACAAAAAATGAGTTTCTTTGTACGATGTACCTGTATATAATAAAGCAGATATATCAAATTACGTTGCAACAATGATGAATATAAAATTGATGCAAAACACACACACACACACACACACACACACATACACACACACACACACACGACAATTATCAAAAGAACGAGCTCATCTCACTCGAAACCCCCCTCGAAGAGAGCCTAAACAACCTAATTCCCCGTTTGGAAACTCGTTTAATTAAGAATTTTAATAACCTCACGCGCGCGCATGACCCTCTCGATATATTCGCGCGTGAATATTCTCGTTGTGTATAAAGGTCACGCTCTGCAGCACACACTTACACACACCAGTCGCTTAAAAAATATATATATAAGCGATAAGCCACAAGCGAGCCTTTGGCTTGCGGCCTACAAAAGAAGTGGACAACACACGCGAGCGCTCTGTAGGGGACATCCCGCTGGGCAGTTCGTGCCCGCCAAAACTAGCTTTCGAAAGAAGAAAAAAAAAACAAAATAAAAGTTGCTTGTTGCGTTTTTGCGGTCTGGACTTGACGCGTGGGGCGTGAAGGTACTTACGCGCGAGTGGTGCAAGCGATATAGGTATACATTGTTTTCTTGGATACTGGTTTTTCGGGTGGATAGAGATATTGCTATAGGTTGTAATTGTGGTGCTTGATTTATGGAAATAAGTGCGTGTGTGTGTGTGTGTATCGTTTGTGAATGGTTAGAAACCTTGCCACATCGTTTACCGAAGTTATTGTTGATTGGTGGGGCCACGTCAACTTCATTGTTGATTTTGCGATCATTACTTGCTATTAAAAAATATTGCTTTTGAAAAAACATTTATTAACTTAAATAAGCATATCCTTGTTTTAGACATTTTTATCATGGGCTATTATTCGGCCTTTATAATCCCTAATAACGAGTATTTTAAGGAATTCGAATAGTTTTTAAATCAAAATAAGCTTGAAAATATAATTGATTTGAACCTTCGAATAACAATTACATTTTTTTACCTTGCTGTACGTATTTTATTCAAACTTTCCATTAAATTTTTGAACTATTACCTCACTTTTCTAAGAGAAATTTTAATTCAAAGAGATACTCATTTTTCTTAGATACTCGAATGAAAGCTCCTTCTGTCATAAAAAAAACCCTGAAGCAAGAGTATTTTTATCTTCTATAAGGGACGTTTCTTGATACTAAATTTTATGAAAAATGAACGTTCCCATACACATAATTCACGATTATAGGGCAATTAAAAACTCAATAACCCAATACTTACACCTGGCCCACATCTTTTCAAATCACCTACAAAACTATTTCCATCCATCATTGCGTCATATAAAATCGTAAAAAAATGAAATTTCTATTTCAAGAAAAGTCGTCCGATCCTCCAAGCGATTAAGTTTTCATTAAAAAGCACACATATAGAGTGTTATATAGACATATATCTCTTACAATAATGACAAAGAGCTGAAAAACTATGGCAAGAGCACACAATACGACGATGAATCCTCGCCTATAAAAAAAAAGAAGAATAAGAAATCAATTTACCTCGGCACGAGTAAGTATAATACGCGAGATAAACAAAACGGCGCGCGTCACACAGCTGACCGTCTTATATATACACACGTATAGTGGGCGGCCGTTAAAATAACGACATCCCGGGCTTGCGGGCACAAAGAGAAAAAAAAAGCACGAACGCCCCCTTCTTGGGAGAAAAGAAATGGGTGCAAATGGAGGATGGAAATGTGTATATAAACGGCGCTCTCTGCGCGCCGAGTCCCACAAAGGGAAAAAACAGGCGCGGAATATGAAAAGAGGAAGAAGAGCCCGCGCGAGAAAAGAGAGCTTCGACACATCACAATGGCATATTTGAAAAACTTACACGAGCCGCTTTATGCTTTCTCTCGACCCTATTGTCACTGATCCTTTTTTACTCTCTCTCTCTCTCTCTCTCTCTCTCTCTCTCTCTCTATCTGTCTCGTGTGTGGGTGCAGCTAACATGTCTCTCTTTTGCCATTCTTGTGATGAATCTTTCATGGCCGGATTGTTTTAGCGACTTATATCTCGACTTATACATGTACTCTTTTGTAAATTCTTCGTTGTGGTACGTTGGATTTTCGTGTTGTGAATGTGATAAGATTGTCGATATTTTTAATGAAATGCAATATCGATTTCATACCCCGATCGAAAATTAGCATTATTTGAATTTAAAACAATCACTAACTCGTATAAAATATTTCTTGAAAAACTCGCCACAAACCTTTTTTTTTCTCGCCTTTCAACTGAATAGCTACTTTGCTACCGCTTTACTCCGAATTGGCCTCCGTGAAAATGAACCAAAAAAAAAAGAAAAAGAAAAAGAAGTGACAAGAGAAAAGAAAATCTCAAAGAATGAGAGAAAAAAAAAGCTCGCGCGCTCTGCTTTTGTGAAATAATTGGAAACACATTGTAACGCGAGCACAAAAGGCTCGAAGACCACCCGTCGATTGGCGAACGATCTGCATATAAGAGACGTCACGCGGTGGCTTTCCCGTCGGAGAGAAAAACGCGTGGTGTGCACTCACGAAGACGACACACCGGAAAAAAGCATCACTGTGTGTATGTGTGTGCGAGAAAAGAAGAGGCGTCAGCTTTTCTTCGCGTGCGTCAAAACAGATGATTCGCTGTGGGCAAAACATCTTGTGTCCGGCCTGCGCTTGTATATATATGTCGGCTTTTCTCGCGCCGAGGCTTTTCAACGCTTTTACCTTATACAGATTTCTCTTCCGAGTTCTTCTTCTTCTTCTTTTGTTTTCTTATGGGAGAGAGACGAGAGCTGTAAAGTTGACACTTTTAGTCTCTCGTCGGTTTTTGCTTTTAATTTACGACTCGAGTGAATCCTATAACGATGAGCTTATGGTTTTGGATAAATCTTAATTTCGAAGAATAATGAGATCATCTTTTTGTGCCTTAGTTATTAATACGATTTTCTCATACGCTTAGATAAATCCTAATTCCGAAGAATAATGATATCTTTTTTTCCCCTCGAAGTTATTAATATCGAACGTCAAAATCGCACAAACCTAATTTGAATTTTACCGAAATTAGTAATTGTC
The DNA here is from genome assembly GCA_035047105.1 of Galeopsomyia nigrocyanea. Classification (NCBI taxonomy): domain Eukaryota; kingdom Metazoa; phylum Arthropoda; class Insecta; order Hymenoptera; family Eulophidae; genus Galeopsomyia; species Galeopsomyia nigrocyanea. The sequence continues at coordinate 3,734 of JAWWMK010030513.1, forward strand.
ATCGCACCTAAAAAATAAAAATCCCAAATTCCCATAGCTATAATACCCGCACCTGGTAGGCACCCTCAAAGAGACATATCGATATCCAACTTTATTCGCTCCAAGAAAAAAAACCAAGCCATAAAGAAACCGCCATTGTATACTCGTACGCTGCCAAAAGAGAGAGAAAAAAAAAGCTAGCAAATGACACCAAAAAAGCCAAGTATATATCAAAGCACACGCAGCTATTTAGAGACGGCGAGCGCGCGCGCGAGCGAGAAATCAAGATAATCGGGTCGTATATATAGGGGGTGGAGCATCTCTCGGAGCGCATCGCCGCGGGAAGCCAAGAATTTTTTTTCTCTCCGTTCTTCTCTCTCTCTTTCGATGAGAGTGGGGAGGGAATTCTCTGCACGCTTCGGACAGACTGCGTGGCACCAGAGATGATGATGATGATGCTGCAGCCTTTTCACTCGAAAAAAAAAATTCCTCTCGCTCTGAGTCTCCATTGTTCTTTCATTGTTTTATTTTCCGGAAACTCTTTTGTAACGCATCGGTGTTCGATTATTGATGAGCGACTTATATAATATACTGATTGCCCGATATGCGAGTTATAAATGAATTAATGCGAGAACCATCAGACGATGCCTATATATTATACCTATACCTTTTTTTTCTTCTACTTCTTCGCAAGATTCCATAGTAATATTTACGATCAACAACCTTCGAAGCACATTTTTCCGTATCCGTGAAAATGTAGAAGTACCGCAAGATGTCGACCACGTGGTGGCTATTTTTTTTTTCCTTTCCTCTTCCACTTCCGTGTACCTACGCTTGGGTTAACAGCTTTTGTATAGCTGCCTCTCTAGCCCTTCTAATCCTCCATAAAAACGGGACTCTTCGGTTCAGTGTCGAAATATGGCCTGCTGTCTTTTTTTTTCTCTCTTTTGGGCCTCTCTATAGGTTGCATCGTAAATCCATAGCCGAATATTATTGCTTTCAACGAAAAAAAAAAAGAGAAAAAGAAATCTTGAAAACACGTGTACAACACGCGAAGAAGTGCAAAGGGTAACAGACTCGATATTTTTGCCGGGTAGGTATTGTATATAGACAAATATAATCCGTCGTAAAGTTCTTCGTGTCTTCGCGCTTGTAAAACAACGGCAATATACAGACGTGCCATATAGTTTGTAAGGGAATAGATTATTATGCTATTGTAAACGAATAATACCATAAAGGATGCTAAAAAAATTTTCAATATAAGTAGATGTATATGATACCTCTCGAATAGTTCTCTGTCGTAAAGCTGATTGCTTTTGAAGAGCAGTAAAAATCTAAACTATAGCTAATATAGGTAAATATGATCGTTAGTTTTTGAATCTCTGAATTCCAAATCATAAGTGATTCGTGTCGCAAAAACGTAGAAGAAAAAAAAATCATTTGAATCAAGCTCAACACGCGTCGAGCAACAAACAGCAGAAAATAATACCCGATTGTATAACAATCAGGCCGCATTGACGTAAAACACGTAAAGTCGTACCTTCCATCGTCAAGCCGCTCCCATCGCACCGCTTCGGCATAAAATCAGGTCGAAAGCATCATCCTCGAACTGAAAGAAACGCCGAAAACAATACAAAAAAAAAATGAATAAACGTCGAGCAATTACAATCGCACGCGGCGAATACACAACATAACTGTCCAAATACAACTATAGGCGCTTTCTCGCTTTTCGACGTACACAAAAGAGATAAACAATAAATCTCAGCATCCAATTCTTCTCTCTCCGCGCCTTTTTTTTCGTACCCCTTTTTTTATTGCTGTATGGCATTGTTGCGCCAGGCTTCTTTCTTACGCGCGCGTTGGTCAGCTGTGTACTGCGAGGACGAGTTTTTCTCCCATGTGAGCATCTCAATCCGGTTTCCTCTCTCGGACACGAGTCATTTATGCGGGCGCGTCGGTTGTGTTTTGCTAGTGGTGGTCAGTTTATGGCTTTTTATTGCCTTTTGTCGGAGGTCATAACTATATAGTCATTGAAATTTTGGTATGAATCTATGCGTCAAGCGCAAAACTTCTTTCTTTCTGTTTCACTTGTGATTTATACAATCGCTTTGGAGACTTTGCGATTGTTCGATTTTAATAACGACGTTGAGGCCATTGTTCAAACCACGCCCATGAACGAAAAAAAAAGAGAGAATTCGTCAAAGGGTAAAAAGATAGACATCTCAGGAGAGAAAGAGAGATGAGATCGATCCGAAGAAATACACTCATTACAATTTCCGGTACATACTATATATGCAACACACACACAATACACACGTGTCTCCATCATTGATTTTCACTGCCACTGTGAACACAACGACGAAAAAAAACCTCGTTCACCCACACCCCGCGCGATCTAATTACAATGCATACTTTTTGTGACCATATACATGCACAAAGTCATTGAGAGTATGTATAAGAGTCGAGTGTAATTAATTCTTCGACGGCCCGCCAGATTTTACGCCCCGCAAAAGGATTCGAGTGCTGCTGTTACTGCTGTTGCTGCGGATTATTATCGCCTAGACAACTAAGCTGATCGAGCACCGGAAGTTTGCTAACAATGACTTCGAGGCTCGGCATTGAGAGACTGTTGTGTGTGTGTGTGTGTGTGTGTGTGTGTGTGTGTGTGTGTGTGTGTGTGAATAATTGCGGGTAATAAAATGGTTGTTTGTGCGAAGATGAAAAAAAAGAACTTTGTTTGCCGGATGTAAAAGGCGAGATTTAGCTAATAATAATGAAGTGACATATATTCTTGAAGTAGTTCGTTTTGCGCATGCATTATATTGTTATTGTTTAAATCAGATACTACGTTTAAAAAAAACTTTGCAATTCAAACGGTGTATGATAAATAACAATTGTGAATTTAAAAGCCAGAATCGAAACGTTAAAATTTTTAAAACAACTCCAACAATCCAATCGCCAATTCTCGCATAACATTCAATTGCATTATATAATACACACGCAATGCAACACCTTTTTCGCGGCTCGGCATATTAGTTCCATGTGACAACGTTGCAATCACAAGCTCCATCGAGCGTGAAACCCTCGAAATTAGTCAATTTGAAAATTGAATAATTCTAAAGAGTGAGTGAGAGCATGTGTGTGGCGCAATGTATCAACCGAAATTCCCAGAATCCTCGACGCACAAGTCATACTTATCAAAATCTCAATGATCCCTCGCGCACGCCAATCGAGAAAATCAAGTATATATATACTACTAACGTTATAACCTGTTCGCAGCCGCCGCGCGCTAAACGAATCAAAGTGCTTGGCACAATGGGCTAAACTCTTTTCTTGCTCTTTTCTCGAGTGTCTCCCACAGTGGCTAAATAAACGCAGTGGGATACGCCGTCCACTCGACTGAGAGAGAGCGAGAGCAGAGCAGCTGCCGATCGATCGACTTCTCGACTTCGCCTTCATTGTTCTTCAACGTTATTATATACGCAAGTCGCTCGGTTGTACTGCTATATATTATATATATAAAAATATCGTGAGAGAGATAACGAGCCACAATGTGTTGCTGCTGCTGCTGCTCTCTCTCCCTTCCTTTTTTTCTGCGCGCGATTCGTTAAGCACTGGTTTCTTTTCATTTTTTTTTTTGACTCGCGCCTTTCTTTATACGAGAGAACGCGCGCGGACTTCTTTATTTCGCCAGTGCATGGCTTTCACATGCTGCAAGGTGCGGAGATCCTAATGTATATGCAGTGCGTGATAAGTGGATGGAGCGTAACGGCGACTTGCACGTAGTTTTTTTTGACTCTCTTGTTTTTGTTTTAATTACTTTCTATGTTACGTCGATGTCAAATTTGACTGAGAGTTATCGCTAAAATTCAGGATTAAAATACTTCGAAATTTCAAATTTAAATGCATATGACGAAATCCTTAAAAAAACACACTTTTCTGGGGCCTAGAATGACAAAAAATTGTTTTTATGCTAAGGCTTGCGGGCCTTTTTCCTCTTCTTTTTGAAGATATATAGTGTCGAAAAATGCTCGTGAACATCGGAAAAGTCTGCAGGAACTACTTTTTCGGCATTTTCCCATTACAATCAAATGGGCTTTTCTCTCAGAAAATATAGGCGAAAAACGGCATTTCTTCAAATATTGATTTCTCGGCTTCTAAGACCGCTAGAAACATTTTTGACCAACCAAAATGATAGCAAAAAAGAAGAGCTTTACGTAGAAAAAAGTTTCATTCAAAAATAATGATCCGGTGGCAAGTTATCAAAAAAATGACAAAATAATTGCTTTTTTAGTTTGTTATGAAAATGGGGAAAATGCTGAAAAAATATAGTTCCTGAGGACTTTTCCAATGTTCACGAGCATTTTCCGACACTAGATACCTTCACAAAGAAGAGGAAAAAGGTCCGGAAGCCTTAGCATTAAAAAAATTTTTTGGCATTCTAGACCCCACAAAAGTGTGTTTTTTTTTTAAGGATTTCGTCATATATGGCCAATTCCACAAAAAAAACTGCCATAACTTCGTTCGGGTTTTGGCAAATTAAAAACTCGGGGGTACGCTCGAAATTATTATATTTTCTCAATCTTGAACACTAATACAACCTAAAAACACTATAGTGGCCCACGCCACGTAATTTTGTGACACCATTTTTTTGGATTTAGAAGTCTTAAAACGATCAAAAAATGATACACTAAATTCCATATTTTTTTGGAATTTGACAAAAAATGAAAAAAGATAGCGTTAATCTGACTTCAGAATCGAATTCTACGCCACAAAATATCGAAAACCATAATTTGTTTTTTTTTCTACTCGAAATTCCGACGCTTGTAGAGCTTTTTAAACTACAACAATGCATAAAAAGTAAAAACACTAATAAAATGGCGAATCTGGCACGTTCCATCCATTTTGTGTTTTCAGAGCTCTACAAGGGTCGAAATTTCGAATAGAAAGTATTTTGAGCCGGGGAATTCGATTCTGAAGTCCGATAACGTTATCATTTCTTATTAAAATCCAAAAAACCACACGAAACCAGAAAAGCTCAGATTTCCGTTTTTATCGATGCCAGAACTCTCACGTGATTTTAACACTGTCACAAGCAAAAAGGGGGGTGTCACATGAAAGGAAAGGGTGGGCAAGAGCATTACGAAACTTTTGATCCCTCGTAGAACCGCATACCCCTAAAATTGAGAGCGTACCCTCAGTTTGAATATTTCAAAAAACGATACCGGATTAAGGCACTTTTTTGTGGAATTGGCCATATAGATGAAAGTACGAATAGAATACTTTTGCATTTTATTATTTTGAGATGCTAAAATGAACAAGCAATACATCTGATTTTTTGAGTTTTCAGTTACTACCGACAGATGGATGTTGACCTTATTTCATCTTCAATAAGAATTTTATCTGCTTGTGCATATAATTTCGGTTGTAAGAAATTTTCAAATAAAAATTTACTGAATGAACTGACTTGATTTTAAGATCGTTACATATATTTTCATTCATACTTCTTACAATACGAATATAATTTCGTTTATAAACCAATTATCAAATAACAATTACAAATTAGTCATTAATCATTTTTTATAAATGTCGAAAATCCAGCAACAATTCAAAAACTCATCCGAAAACTGAAAAAAAAATAATCAAAGAAAAGCGCGTTATAATTACGTCAAACCGATCGGTGTTTTGACAGAGAGCCCCCGAGAGCAAGCCCTCTCCGAAGCGCGCAGGCAATATATAACACAACCATCTATAACAACCGAAGATCCCCAGCGCAATTTACTCGGTGCTTGTTCGACGGCTGGCAAACACACAATATATATAAAATCGGCACAGAGAGCAGAGAGGCGGCGACGCCCGCGTTTAAAGTGTCCCGTGTGCGCTTGCGTTTTGCGGCTTAGAAAATGAGATTGTTATCGGCTCTCTTCTCCCTTGGCTCAACTTTTCACCTACCACCCCGTCTGTCTACTCTCTATTGTACACGCGAAATAAGTCCATTTTCGCAAGCGAGATATATATATATATATATATATATAAGCGAAAATTGAAAAGGGAGGCTTCTGCGCCCACAACGATAAATCTCCCGCGAGAGAGAGAGAGAGAGAGAGAGAAAGAGAGAGAGAGAGAGAGTATTAACTTCTTTTTTTAAGCATTAGTGCCTCTTTGTCTCGACAATATGAATGCGCGCTTGATTTTTAACTGCTGATATGCCATTTTTTAACGCCATGTATACGCCTTTTGTTTCTTCGTTATCTCGAATCACTTTGCACGTTTGCGTTCAAAACTGCAACACTTTGTTCGCTGGTATATATAGTTAATCCAATTTTGCATCACAATGGCTTCTATGTGTATTCGTCGATTCTCGCACTGTTGTGTCGACGATCAATGGCGATTAGCCAGCAACTTAAAAACGATACTTATCTAATTTTTACTATTCTCAAAAAACCACCATGCTTTTTCAAACAAAAAATAATCCCAAATAATCCCCTATTGTCCCTATACACTCTCGAAAAAAAAAATCTTAGAAAATATATCTCGCAGCTCGTAAATTCTTTTTTCTTTTTTTTTTGGGACTCTTCCACGAAGTGCAATTTCATATAAACACGCTGGTTATTTACGAGACTTTTTTTTTCGTTGTCTTCGCGGATCGGTCAATTTATGTACGTAAGAGTTTCGGAGCCTGAATATACACACAGCGAGAGAAAATGCGGTTATTTATCGAGGCCTCTCTCAATGCGGATTATCGGAACAAATCAAATTTGCGCATTGTCGAGTCCGAGAGCGTTTGTGTTCGTCCCACAATGGGCGTTAAATGTGAGAAGGATTTAAGATGCCTTTTGCCGGTATTCGGATAGTCTTCTTCTTTTTTTTTTCTTTTGAGTTAATCAATTTCGAAGCATAATGTTTAATCGCCGTGGAAGAGTTGTTCTGCAAACAATTCCTATTTTATCTTCGTGTATATTTATCGGTTCTAAATTATTGTTAAAAAAATTTTTTTTTTTTTCAAATCAGCCGTCTCGGTAAATTAAAAAAAAATATTCCGTCGAAAATTTACAACGCCTAACGTGCGTTGTGAGCATCAAGAGTTCTCTCGCTCTCGTGGTAGTAGTAGTGCGGGTTGATTGTTCGGCCGGTGCCAAGCTGTCTGGGCCGAGAGTCGGGAGAGTCGGTTTATTGTGAAAAATTTTTCGGCGAATTAACGCCGTGCTTCTCCTACCTTTTGTAGTATCCCTTCTCCTCCTTCTCTCTCTTTTTTTATTCTCTTTCTTTTCTTTCATTATTTCCTCGTCCTATTCTCTCTTTTCTTTTTTTTAGTGGGGGCCTTGTTTCTGGGAAACTGGACGCGATCGCGTCCGAAAAAGCGCCTTTTTCGTCGCTTCGATGGCCGAATTGTTCATTACGCAGGAAAGATTTAGATACGCTTGATTCTCCTTTTTTCTTCTTATTCTTCTTCCTCGGAGCTTAGCTTTCTTGTTCCTCCTTTTGGTCTTTTAGAGACTCTCTTCACCTGTGTATGTCTGCTACAGTTCGCTTTCTTTTGGTATAGTCTTGCGGTGCTGTTTGACTTTGAGTGAAGAGAATGGGCTTTGAATGAGATCCTTTACTGGTGGTCTAGTCGGTTACGTAAGTTGGTCAGTCTTAGGATTTTTTTCAAGAGCAAACTTGTGATATTCATTCCTTTTATTATTTTTTTTTAGTATACCGAACACTTTTATGTGATATGGGTAAAACAAAACATTCTTTCAAAATTATTGTTCTGGCCAAGTAATAGAATTTCTGGTATTCAATTCATTATCATTAAATGACGAATCATCTTTGACTAATGATTTACTATTTAATCCCCCGAAACAATTGAAAGTCATTTCTATAAGACAATAAATCAACGAGTGAATATATAAAATCCACAACAATGAGGCAAGAGTTTACAGTCATTTTGGTGACAATAATTTTCATAGCATCCCATTATAATATTCATTGCCTCTGTCGCATTGATGCGAAAGCGCGTGCGTTTGTCTTTCCTAAAGTGAAAAAAAGGAACTAAAAGTTTTCTCACCCTCAACGTGTTTTGTATATTCTCGGAAGCAGGCAGGCATCCTCTCTCTCTCTCTCTTTCTCTCTCTGCGGCTAGTATTTTTCGGAAGGCCAACAATGAGCAGAAGAAAAGCCGGAGGTGCGAAGAGAGAATGCCGCGTGAATAAAAGGCTCCTCTATGTGAAAAACACAGGAGAGAAAGAGAGAGAGAGAGAGAGAGAGAGAGAGAAGAAAACGGCCTCTCGGTTTTCTATGGAGGCGCAATAAGTTATATCCCAACGGGGGGATCTCTCCGTGAGATGTGAGAGACTCTGTGGCGCGTCTGTTTCTCTCTCTTCCACTCTCTTCTAAACGGGGTGAAATCGGTTTTTTCTCAAAAGGAAATCTCGAGGTGTGATGCGTGTCCTCAAGGTGACATGCGGACCCTAGCACCCTTCAAGGAAATTCTCTCATTTCCTGCCCTTTGTTTTTTTTTTCTCTCTCTCCTTCTTTCTTTTTTCGCGCGAATCTTTGGGGGGGCTTCGAAGTTTTCGAGGATTTTTGGAGATTCTGGGATTCGAGAGTTTAATATTTGTATAGCTGTCAATTTAAACTGCTTCAGTCTATTTTCGTAATTTAAATAGGGGAGGATGGGGCAAAACGTTACCCTTAACTGTAAAATCGGCTAAAATCTTAATAAAACGGTTAAACAACTTCTGCATGACACATCCACATTCGTTGAAGTAAGCCCTACAAAAACCTAACAGTTTAAACTTTTTTCGTACGTGTTTTCTGCTATATGAAAATCGATTTTACCAAAATGTCAAATTTCGGAACTCTGAAAAATGTCGGGGCAAAGGTATGAGGTATGTGAATCATTGCTATGCGCAAAATGCTGTAAATTTTTTTTATTTTCGAATAGTAAAATTTTTCTCCACGATTTTTTGTTAATCTTTCACAGAATAAAAAAATAGAATTACTTCAAAACAAATCTGACGATTGCTTTTAATAAAGAAATTTTTCGATACACCGTACTCATAGTGTAACTTTCCGCACGTTCGGAAAATCAAACGTATACATAAAAACGCACTTAGTGCTCATTATATATAAAAAACCACTATATAACGTCAAAAGACAATATACAACATGTGTGGAAAAAAGATATCCGTTTTGTCTAAACATTTTGCCCGAGAGATTTTTATTACTTAAAAAATAAATAAACTAAAAATATCTCATACCTCCAAGGAAGCATTCCGCCAGAGCAGCTGGCAGCGTATTTTTACACCTTGTTTGCGGCAATTAGTTCGTTTTGGTAAGAGCTTTAATTTGGTTGGTCGCACGTTTGATTTCGCTGAGTATAACGCGATCCACGGTCATTTGAATATAGCCATTTTTTCATGAAAAAAAATCATCAATTTATTCCGATTTCTTTTTTTCAAGACATTTTTCATGAGTGCGCCATTTTGCCCGGAGTCAATTTTTCCGTTAAATCGTGACTAACATCTTGGAGTTGACGAAAATAATTTTTGAAAACGGGATTGGAAAGCTGAAAAGTCGACTAATAAGAAAATAATTTTCCGGAAACAACAGAAAATTAAGAACTATCATCATTCCTTGCTGTACAAAGTTTAAAGTGTACAAAAAACTTCAAAGCTCTCTAAAAATAAGGGAATAATGTTTAACAGGTCGCCGGATAGCGCATAATGGTCGGTGTACTATCCTTGTAAATATACTAGAAACCCAGATTTTTTAGCATTGCCCTTCATAAAAAGAAACCCAAAGGGGGCCGTTTTGCCCCGAGTGCCATTTTGCCCCACCCTCCCCTACCCATTTAAAGTTCAAATAAAGTATGCAAGTGTCGATATTCTCAACTATGCTAAGCTAAGTGTCACCTCTGTTGTAAATATTGAAGAATCGATTTATCGATCTGATGAAGGCAACGTTTTTCAAATCGATAAATTGATTCTTTCCAACAAAGTATGTAAAATCAGCAAGATACTTTAAAAATAGTTCCAATCATTGGTAATTTTTGTTGGATATCAACTCCAAAAACGATTTGCCGATTTTATACATTTTTTCTAACTTCAAAACCACATAAGTCGATTTCGTGAAAATGAATTTCACTGATTATACCGAAAAACCACAAATATCGATTTCAAAAATATAAAAAACACCATAATATTTCAAATTAATGCATGCAAATCATATTGTTACGTAATCCCCGAAATAAAGAATCTTGAAACACAATTCATCAAAACTAAAAAAGAAGCCACAAAAAGCCTCCGAGGCGCGTTCAAACAAAAGACCGCGAAAAAAAAATCATAAACAGGACCCCGCGCGCGTCTCGAAAAAAAGCATATATGTATATATCTACCTGGAACACACATTTAATTTTCGGTCAAGCGCATTCTTCGGAATAGTCTAGACGCCCAGGGCTTTCTGTGTGCATTGATAGGTCCCCGCGAAATTATGATTGTTATTTATGTTTTTTGA
>JAWWMK010030523.1:0-14212 GCA_035047105.1 Galeopsomyia nigrocyanea
CTGATGGTAGGTTTCGTGCCCTTAAAAATTTGTTAAGAGCACGAAACCTACCATCAGTGCCGAGAGAAAAAATAACACAAAACCAGTGTTTTTCTCTCATTCCTTTGCCCCCCTAGAGATTTTCCAACATATAAACTTGTGAGGGCGATATAGCTAGCTACCCAGCGAGCTATTTCCAACATTAATAATATCATTTTGCGTTTCTTATCAAATTAAAAATAAAAACAAAACAAAAGAAACTAGAAATAATTAGATTTTTTTTTGTATCGATGCCGGAGTTTCCACGTGATTTTAACACCGTCACAGACAAAAAAAAGGAAGTGTCGCAAGTAAGAAGAGAATGGGCCAGAGCATTAAGAATCTTTTTATATCCCGCAGAACCACGTCGACTTAAAATTGAGAGCGTACATGCAGTTTGAATATTCGAAAAAAAAAAAACGCTGCCGATTCAATGCACTTTTTTGTGTGGAATTGGCCATAAATATCAATGTGTCATCCAATCACTGTACAACCCAAAAGTAAAATTTTACATTTCACTGCTAAGGGCAAAAGTACTGAAAGTACGTCGCGCGCAGAAAGTAGCGTTACATTACCGTTATACGACAGTATATAAGGAAATGTCGAGAACAAGAAAGTATGTAAGAATCATAACAAGACCGTCTTCAACAGAAATAAGTGAGCATGGAAAAAAGCTCGCGAAAATTATTGGAGCGAGAGCCGTATTTTTCGCGAGAATAAGACGCTCGCGCGTAAATCAAGCAGTCGAAAATGAGAATGCGAGCGCTCTCTAGTTTCGCCGAGAGAGAGAGAGAGAGAGAAGAGTAATTCGATCCCCATTAAAGAGTCCCGTAGCAGCAAGCTGCATCGGTGCTGGTGGCTTCGCTCCTCTAGAAAATAGAAGAAGAAGAAGAAAAAAATTGGCGAGGAAAAATAAAAGAAAAAGCAAACGAATTGTCAGTGGTCTTCTCAACCGTTAAACGCGCGCAATCGAATGATCATCGAGTGCCTATATAGCGTCGGCGTAGGCAGCGAAAAAGCCTAGCGCACTGTGATTGCAAGATAGCACAGTATTAGGATAAGAAAGTTGGTTGTGCAGCTATATATAGCGAATGCAGGCAGCAGCAGCCAAGAGTCGTAAATTGAATCGCTTCCGTGGGCGGCTCTTAATGGGTTAAGGACGGATCTATGCGTGTGTCTGTATATGTAAGTCTCATCTTGTACACACATATACACACACATATACGTGCAAGCTATACCTGTTTTGTCGATCGATCGTCGTCAAGAGAGAGAGAGAGAGTATATATACATTAAAGCCTTGCACGCACAACTCGACACTTGTCGCGAGCACTGCGCGAAATCGCCAGCAGACGTTTGCTGAATATTCATGGAACGTGGGGCGATATATATACGCTTCTCTCGGGCCGGAATCCACCACTAACTTCTTACCCCTCTCTCCCGCCCCCAAAGCCTGCGACACGTCCTACGGCTACTTTATCTTTGCTCCTATATTTCGCCCTCTGCCATCCACGACCTACCCAATGCAATCACTTACTCACTGATTGTCCTATATCTTATTGCCTTAGTACTATTACCCTTGCAGCTGCGAGTCCGCGATATATACGTACGTATATAGGTACACACGCACGTACCATGTGCCTCCTCCCACGCAAACAGCTATGTGTATACACAATTCTTCCGTGGCGGCTTATCGCCTATACCGCGCTCTCTCTCTCTTTTGCCCCTTTCGTGGGGCCATTTTTTTTTCGCTCTTCTTTTTTTTTAAACCCGCAAACGACCTGCGCTGCTGACAGCCCTTTTCCGCACTCAGCTACCTGAGTTATTATTGCCTCTGCTGGAGCGATTTATATATGTTTGCCAAATGACTCTTTTACGGCTCTTGCCTGAACTTATCGCTGTACTAACCTACTTGCTATGCTTGTAAGATTGATCCTAAACGCTGTTACGTTATTCTAACGATGGCCCGGAATTCAAGTTTAACGTGGTTTTTTTCAATTTTTATTGTAGAATGAAGACTGTGGAATTTTAAATTAACTTTGTCTAAAAAGATGTAAAAATAAAAAGTCTGCTATAAAAGTGCCATCAATTTTTTTTTTTCGACTCTGACGTTAATAGAGAAAAGCTCTCTCTCGGTGGAAAAGATATTAAATTTCTAGAAAATTCAATAAGTCAACATGCTCTCGCAAATGTCATTCGAATTTTATTCTATAAATTTATTAGAATATGTCTACGCTCTGATACGCTCTTCGCCCGCGAGCAGACTCTTGCGCGCGAGATAACTCGATTTCGATTGCTTTGAACATCAAAGATTTTTAACCTTTTGCCGTGTGTGCCGTACAGTAGCTTTCAACGTTCATCACATGCTTCGTGAAATTATTGGGTTAGCGAAAGAAAAAAAAAAGATCACGTACTCGATTTGCGGGGTCCAAATGAAATGTTTTTCCCTGCAAAACTCGAGCCGCTACCTCTGGCATTGGAATAAAATGATGTCGTCTTCGATTTGCCGTGTCCAAGCAACAATGTAGGGGAAGGTGGGGCAAAATGGCCCCCTTTCGAGTTTACTATGAAGGACGTTACTATAAAATCTGGATTTTTAATATATCATTAGAAATAACAAAACAAACCATTTGCATTATTTGGTGAGCTATAAAACATTATACCTTTATTTCTAAAGAGCTTTGAACAGTTAGGGGGTCATTTTCCCCCGACATTGTAAGGTTTTTTCGTCTTAAAATGAGTATATTTATTTTTTTTACCGTTCTTTGCTTTCCAGAAGATTATTCTCTACTTAGTGAACTACTTAGCTTTGAGATCTCATAAATAGAATTTTTCGTCATCAAATCCTGTTTTTCATTGAAAAGTTACGATATTCAACTACCTGTAGCTGACGTTCGATTCGTCGAAAATAATCGCGCGACCAGTCAAACAAAAGCTCTTAACAAGACAAAGAATGTGCCATAAATTGCGTTCAAATATGTTTAAAATCCGCAAAGTTACAAGTCTTAGAAAAGGGGGCCAGTTTGTCCCGAAGATTTTGAAGTCGCCAAAATCCAATCTTTTTATAAAATGAATTTTAAAAGTGGAAAATGATCTCGAAAAAAATTTTAACTGGTAGGATTTTGCAGGATTTGCTCTACTGAATCGAAATACATCATCCTGAAGTCGATTATTTCTCTGAGAACGGCGCCAGTTACGTTTAAAGTTAAGGGGACCATTTTGCCGCACCCTCCCCTATTTCTATAAACTCGAGTGAGATATAATACCTCCGGCATAAAATACTAGGATTGACCTTTTCCAAAAAAACTTTTATGGGAATGCATTGAAGTAGTAACTTGTATAAATAACATTTCATTGTCAGCTGGTTGCTTTTGTCTTTAATAATGGAACAAAAAAGAACTTAATCATTTATTCATGAGTTAAGCCATGTTAGGAGTATCAATGAGCTTGGGGAATAACTGCAAGTGCACTCTTGCCACCCGTCCTTCATTAAGCGACTTTACCTTCTTTTTTCTTTAACAGCTATTTATGGCATCTTTTTATGCAAGCTAGCTTTCGCATTTTTATTCAAGCAAAATTGTTGATGCTTAAGTGCGATCAATTTGAATATCTAATTATAAGTCGTTAGTAAGATAAATCTAAATACGATTATAATTAAAGGCAGCCCTGTTGAAATAATCTTCCAAATAGAGCAGTTTAAGTCTCCTTACTTTAGAATGTTCCCATAATTTTCGGAATGCCATGTTCGGATAACTTCAGTCTTCAGTTAGAAGATGAAGTTGTTGAAAAATTTGGTCGTATGAGCGCATTCGGAGCGCAGCTGAGTGCTCGAAACTTTAGCGAACAGTTAACTTGTATGATTGTTACCAACTGTCTCTTTAGTACGTAAGTCCAAACGCAGCTAAAGTCACGTTAAATTTACAAGTTATATATGTCGGTCCTGTGCAAGCTCTTCCGAGAGAGAGAGAGAGAGAGAGAGAGAGAGAGAGAGAGAGAAAGAGAGAGAGAGAGCTGCCTGGTTTTCGCGCAGATAGCTTGAGCCACACGCCGACGTGTGTAATGCCAGATTATCACGCTTGCTATAAATATTTTCGTCGCATTATACCCTAGCACAGGTCATTCGAATATTTTCCACTTTTTCTGTAATTAACATTGCATCGAAAGCTTATTTTTTGTCGGTTTATTCAAAGAATGATCAATATATAATGCGTTCGAAAATTTTATTACTACATATAATGGAAAATCACCTGACGATGAAATAATTAAAAATGCGCTGAATGCAGTAATTACCGATTCATTTACTTGAAAAAATCACAAGGAAAAGAAAGGTCAGTTTGTAGAAAGTTAGATTGGCAAAGAAAAAGTAACTTGATGCTCGTGAGTTAAGATAATTGAAGGAATAAAAAGGCCGGAGGGAAACGAAGCAGAGACTCTGATAGGTTTAAATTGGCAGTTAATTTATTAAGACAATTGATCGGAGTAATTGTATTGGGTTTGAAAGATAAACTACTGAAAGCTGAAGAAAAGGTTTAAAAAGTACACTTTTTTTTGTAAAGAGTGAAATATGCAATTTCAATCGCGTGTTCAGTCATCGATAAACCAATTTTTTAATATCCAACTCAATATTGTTAATAAAGGGAAATACTCATTTTAAACTACGCAATCAGCTTTTAGAAAGCAACTTCAAAGTGTATCAACGTTTACAAATTATTAGCTTTCAATTCAAAAATATAAAGACTACTTGATTAAAATTCTTTTATAAAATACAATATTATGATGCAAAAACAAACAGTCTGACGCAAAATGAAGGATAAAAAAATTTACTGTTGAAAATTGAATCTTGTTGAAATTTAATAACGGATTTCCCTGTTTGAGTTAACAATTTATAAAGAAAAACTGCTTCGCAGAAAAAAATGTAATTGAAATGGCTGACCCGTAAATAATTATATTTTACCGGTACATAGTGCTTCAAAGAGGATAATAAAATCCAATGCTACAATAAAAATTTCATGCAATAATTAAACTAATTTCGTTATAACACTTGAGGAAGTACCATATAATAAATAATTGGTTTAAGTTGGAAAGTCGACATTGGAGAAAAAAATGATTTTTAGTAGGCTAGGAGAACATTTTTTTACATATAAAATCGAACTTTAAAAGAGAGCTGCCGCTTAGGGCGTCGCCATGTTTAAAAGATTCAAGACTAAATTAAAGCGCAGCTATATTATCAAGATTTTATTTTATAAACAAACTGGAGCGTGAAACATTCATCTGCGCGCGTAGCGCGCTCTAAAGTCCTAGTTTGCTTAAAAAATATTTCAATCCGACTAATCTGCCTGTGGCACTTCT
The DNA here is from genome assembly GCA_035047105.1 of Galeopsomyia nigrocyanea. Classification (NCBI taxonomy): domain Eukaryota; kingdom Metazoa; phylum Arthropoda; class Insecta; order Hymenoptera; family Eulophidae; genus Galeopsomyia; species Galeopsomyia nigrocyanea. Next base: position 5,365 of record JAWWMK010030523.1, read on the forward strand.
GTTGATAAGTTAATAATTGTTAGCTCGTATTTTTTGTGGGAGGATATGAAAGATGCATCAATCACATTTATCGAAATTATACACTTTTAAATAGTAACATTAAAAAATGTAACCATAGCATTTTGATTGCTATGTGAATCAAGCAAAAGCAGGAATAAAAGTTTTTGTAGAGGTGAAAGAAATAAAAAGCAATATTTATTTATTGTCACTTAAATTCAATGTTCGATCAATACCTATTTTTATATTCTCATTTTGTATACCTCAATATTAGCACCAAAAAAATTTTCCAAAGAAATTGAGACAGAATAAATATAATATTCCATTTATAGATTAACAATTTATTTTGAACTTGTTCAATTACAAATTGTAATCGATATTCAAAGCAAATTACTGATGTTATACTGGCTGCATGCAAGGTGTTTCCCATTTCCATTCTGAAATTACATTATGGAAATTATATTCAAGTGCTCCGTTTAAGATTTTTCTGAATGAGAATTAGAAGTAAACTCAATCTACAAAATTCCAGTTGGATGCATTTTATGCAATCTAGCATCTTATTTGAAAAAAAAAACCGAAAGATCAAGCCTAGTGCTGATTTTTGCTACATTTGTTCATATACATGCTTGTGTTTTTTTAAGCCACTGCGGTTTTATTCTTATTTGCTTTAAATAAGCTTTTTACTACCTTTTTACATTGAAATTTTACGTTAAAACCGCACGTTTGCTTTATTGAAATTATTTTATAATTTACGCAAGCTCTATATTTTTTTATATCCGAATAATCTGTTTCTTCGCTTCTTTTTCATGATCGTTATCCTCCTGCATTTTTTGCTGGTTACAAATGACCCAGTTGAAAAATGCGCTATGCCATCATATTTTGCTCGATAAAATTGATAACGCACGATAAAATGAGGGCAAAAATAAATAAAACGAATATATTTCCCATATACAATACGTTGAAACATCGCAAGCTGCGGTCTAACTGACAAGCGTAAATGAAAATAATACATCGCCAATAAATGAAACATGTGAGGTAGGCATGAAATATTAGAGTGTGTACGTAGCCACATTTGTATTCGCCCAAGCTATCATGATAGGTCGATAAAACAACACCGGTAATGTATGCGATACTGAAATATTTCTTTTTTATACTTATTCATAAAAGCGCGTGAAATTTTCTTCTGATGGAAGCTTTTATTTTAATTGTAATGTAACAATATACATCGTATATATAGGATTACACTGAAACAAAATGGCTCTCAGCGAGTTTATTATGATGAACGATATATAATTTATTTTATAAACGAGGTATTTCATTACAGGCATCATATGATCCGTTTTACAATGATTGCTGTTCGCTTTACTGTCAAGAAATTATTCTCTCGTTATTGAGGGAGTTCCGAAGTTTTTCGGAACATTCATTTCTAATGCTCGACAAAGTTTGTTCAGACCCAACTGAGTGTATTTTATTGTAATGTTTTTCGAAAGTTTGCCTCCCTATTGAGTGTAACATCAAACTTTGAAGCCTGGTATCCAGAAGTTTGTTGAAATTTTTGACACGGAAGGAACGCTATTCTCCCACCGCATGTTGACTGTATCGAATTTCTTTATTTATTATTATTTAAATTTGAATGAACTTACATAATCGTATCGTTAAAAGACTGTTGAAATTACTTACAATAGCGTTTAAATGCATATATAATAAATCAAATAATTTATAAAGTTGTATTGATGTTTTGGTTTTAATACAAATTTTGAAATGTAAAGACAGGATTACTACGGACTGACAATGACAGGGAAACTATTGTTGAAATTGACTATCGACTAACGATCAAATTACAACTCATGATTAAACGACATAATGCATTGTGGTAGACTAGAATAACATAACGTGCTGTCTAATCCGAAAACACTATTTATCAAGTAAAGGCAATATTGCATCATATTAAAGAAATTTTATTCTTAAAAAAAATCTATAGCAATTGAGTGAAAATTGATGATATTGTGTAATGAAATGTAATAGATTGTAAAGAAACCTGTTGCATGTTCAACAACTTTTTAACTGCGAGGTTTTTATGTAATTAACAAATTGAAGTGTGCCTTTGGGAGTTGCGTAACTTTGTATGGGACAGATTGGCTGACCAATTAATTACTTTTCTATAACAGTCTGTTTGTAACAAAAAGGATAGAAACTGCCAAAGGAAAATCCAATAAACCCTTTATCTCTTTTGATTTTGTTATAGAAACTCCTAGCAACAGCATTTATGCTATATTTCAAAATAAATTTTATGACACGCTGTAGTGTAATCTTCGACTACGTCCCACACGCGCGTAAAATTACATTCGCTAAATCTGGGTTTACGCACGTTACATCATGAAATATAGCACCAGTATTGTTGTATACCAAAAAAATCTCTATAAGTTAGATGGTTTTTGCTTTACGTTGAGAGCAGACATTTATCAAACTTTTGTTTCAATTATTCGGACGTTAAGAAAATGCGTTTCGAGAATTTATCGATATGTATTTTGAGAATTTCGAGCCTAAATCTCGTAAAAGTGCAAATAAGTAGTCCCTATTTCAGACTAAAATATCGCCAAGAATGACTAATGGAATATGTGTTACACAATGTATTATAATTTGTCGTACACTGAATTGAAGAGTACAGGTGGGAGTTTATAATACTGTTAGAATTTCCGCAAGCATTACTTTAGCACTGGTATAAATTTAGTAGTTCGATAAAAACTGCTGGTATAAAATGTAATTTTATGCCTTACTTTTATATTACGAATTGTTTTAGTCTTTGTATGGAAGCACAAATTAAATTTGCTACGGATTAATGTTCAGGGTTCCCCCCATTTGTTGCGTAATATTAGCATTTTTCAAAGATTTATTATTAACATTATTATGAATGACATTCTTGTACACATTAAAATTTATCAGTTTCATAAGTTACAGATTATTATCGAATTCGCACGTAGCTAAATGCATATATTTATATTAAGGATTTAAAATGATATTATATATAAGAAAGACACGTATCGTTGCGATAGGTACTTCGCTGATCTTTTTATGTTCATTTTGAAAAAATATTGTATTAATTTGTCTTAAAATTTCATGTTTATTAGTGAAATACATAACGCGTAAGTCACCAGTTACCTTATTATTCTCTTTACTTTTTTACTTTTTAACTGTCAGCTGCCTCACGCGCACCAGGGGTTTCGACGAATACTATGTCTATTTACTTCGATTCACTCTACAACGTGAACGACAATAACCACGTTATTTCGCTTGAACAATTGCAGAAACTCTTCAAATCGATGAAAAGTTATTCTGATGAGGGTTTTGGACTTGTAAGTAGAAATAAAACTAAAAAAAATTCACGTTAATAAACGAGCAGTAATACGCGCTGAATAATAGATTGACGACCATCGGAGACAAATATTTAAAAAAAAAAACTCAACATATATACGCTCATAAAAAGATGCCAATCATCGGTCAAGATTCCAACAACTTGTGGAAAATTGTCATGAATATAGTAGACAGGGGAAAAAATGCGAGTCATTTTTCATAGGAAGCCAAGAAATGGGATGTCTTCGCTCTTCCCTATTTAAAGCACACAAATAAAAAAGAACAAGATGTTATCGCGCAGGCCATTTTTTTGCTTACATATATCACAGTGAATCATATAAAGCACGTATTTAAACGTGCAGTCGCGCCCACGCAATAATAGCTACTGCACATCAGGCGTCGATGTCGAGCGGGGTACGATTTTCTTGGCATTGTTTTGCGATTACTGGTTAGGTGGGAGCGAGAATATTCTACGTAATTGAAACGCCCACGATACTTTGCCGAGAGTGCTGACTTGATCAATTTCTTCCTTTAATCTTTGTAAATCCATTTCCGATAATTCGTACTTTAAACACTATAAGGTAGGTGTACCCAATATGGGACTATCGTCGGTTTTGATATGTTCGCGATGTTTTGGCAGTGCTAAACTATGACATTATATTTTTACTATCAAATAATGAAAGTTCCATCGATTTGAATTATCCCCGAACGCTAAATCCGTTTTCCAGCAGCCTTTTTGTGTTTGGACAAGCAAATCGTCGACTTCATTGAATTTCATGCAGCTAAATATTTATTGTTTCAAGTAGTTTAATATATTTTAGCATAAATCTACGATACACCATTCGATTCATCTTCTTTTACCCTTTCAAAATCACTCATCAGAAATTTTCTAGCGTGTAAATAAGCGAAATACCGCTCGAATTACTTTTGTCTCTTGCTTGCTGTCGGTCGTACCCAATATGGGACTATACCGAAAATTATTAATGGATTATGAAAAAATACCACATTAATGTTTTTCCATGTTCCAGTTTTGAATTTCTGTGAGTAACTTGAGACAAAACTTCACAGTTAGTCAAAATAAATTTACTTATTCCACTTGTCAATGATAGAATTTCGTTTTTCGTTATATTTTTTTAAATTAATGTTTATATGCAACTGTAACATTGTCACATCGTACTACTTAGCTTATAATACTTGAAAAGTGATAAATCTTGATTTTTTAACTTACTTATACAAATCTCGTATAATTCATACACGTAAAAATTGCTTTTTATCTAATAGTCCCATATTGGGTACACTGTCTTTTTATGACAAAAAAAAGTAGTTGCATTTAAAGTGCAATAAATCGGACTAGCTTTCATCTAAAAAATCGTGCGACAGCTCGTTTTAAAGGGTAAATACTAAGCTTCAAAACGAGTCCACCCACGTCGAAAAATTCACTAATGGTAAAAATATATGGCTGTTTCTCAAAAATAGTTCCATATTGGGTACACCTACCTTATATAATCCTGGTTGGTTTTATTATATTACTTTATCAATTGTTTTTTGTTTATAGGATAAGCCAAAAATCAAAGTCTATTATTTAGTCGATACAGCCTACCGGGCGAATTAACTCTTCGCCTCTATATAGTGGAAAATTGATGGCTTTGGGAAAAGTGGTTGTTTTTATCGTGTGGTTCTAAGCACGTACGATTGACATAGGGTCCCTTCAGTTTTTGACAGGCGTGTTTCGCATCCATAAGGAAGTTTGCTCAGAAAATAACTTTGTTTTTAATTTTTCACAACTCGTTATTTACGATATTTGTGTGTTTGTTTATTTACCGGCCTTCGTACCCTCATATTATGCGAAAGTTTGACGCTTTGGAAAGACGAACGATACTTTATGCTTTATGCACAGAGAACTTGTTACATTTCTCGCAGTTTTACTGAATTATCTTTAGTAGTGTGTGAATCACGGGGGAAAAAGTTAGTAATGAAATTAGGAAGAGGAGTTTAATCTCCAAGTTAAGTGTAACAAGGATTTATTCTGTTCGAAGTTAACGTAATTAAACGTGCAATCGCTTTTAAAACAGCTGCAGATTTATCTATGCAACATCAAGAAAAATATTTGCAAAAAGAATTTCAGTAAAATCAATATTTTTACGATTTTAAAAATGAAACGAACTCTGTTTGGTAAAGATGCCGATCTCGTGAATGGAAAATACGTTGTCCTTCGCTACAATTAAAAACCAGTATTGAACATTGAGATTCTTCTACTCGCTTAATATTTTCAGACCAGATTTAATTATTTGTTTTTTAATTAAAAAAAATTGCATAGTCGAAATCCAATATGACTCTATCCACGTTCGAAAGAATCGAAATTGGTTGGTGCGTTATCGGCGATAAAAGCTCAGTAGAGTTTTCGGTGAGTTACTTTGAAGATCCGAATTGGAATTCAATGCAATTAAGGCATTGCACGACTCTCATGCAGACAAAGTTAAATGACGGCAATGATCGAACAAAATGAAACGAAGTAGAAAATTTGATCGCAATTGTACTCTGAAAGTGATCGAGTCTGAATCAGACGTACCGAAACGGGACATACTTGCACGTATTTAGCCGTAATTGATAATCAATACTACAAAGAGAAGTGGCTTGAAAAACAGTAATTATAATTGAGTCAAAGTTAATTTAATTTTAATAATATAGAAATCAATCCAATATATGTTAAATTATTCAAATTTTACGTTAATTGCAATTAATTAAAATCGGAACACAATTTAACTAAACAACAGTTATTGATACATCGACGTCATGCGCACGGAATAAAGTTACCTGATTGATTTTATTCATGATGAGTCAAATATTTTTCAAGATTTTTTATCATTCATTTAGGATTCAGATTTTGATGTTTTATAAAAAGTTCTTTATTTTTCAATTACTATGCTGATATTTTGTAGATCAGTTCCATGGAAAGGTTTGAAGTTTTATATTTCGATGTGAATGAATGCCGACGTCCGAAATTCAGCCGTAATTTTTGCCCGGCTCGCGTACACTCTTATTATACAGTGGATATGTGGATATAGCGGACTGATATCAAATTCGAATTACGGCTGGGTAAACAGGAATTATAGGTAATCAATATGAAAAACACACAATATCTTGTGATGACACTGAAGAAAGAAAGGAAAAAAATGTATCTACATTGTCAACGCAAAAAATTGTTGAATACGAATTAATTCAGTAAATAGAATTGGTTTACAATATTATTTTTTTACCCCTGACTTAAAATAAACCGTATTTCTATGGCGGTTAATGTTGCGATTCATGAAATTCGAGTGACCACAAAAAACAAAAAAGATTGTATCAATAAAAAATTTGTATCGGACAAAGTTTGGAACTATAAAAAATATATGATAGAAATAAGGAAAGCTAAAAAGAAATGCAAAGCTATCAAGATAAAAAAATCGTGAAGAACCGCAAGTGGTAAAATTTTTCTTACAAAGGTCCAATTCAACGAAAAGTAAGTTTAAAAATATTGTTCCTAAATATTGATAAGTGTAATAAAGAATTTTGATATACTCACATCACTCAAGAATGGTCGAAATGCAGGATGATTTTTATACGTTTTTATCAGTTCTCCATAGCCTACCGAAAGATCATACTGAGCAAACAACACACGTTTATCACTTTTACTTTAGCATAATAATTATTTGCAAAAAGGAATACAGTGTTTGATGAAAAACGATGAAATAAAAAAGTAACGAACTAAAGCGATGGCCTCCGGCTTCAACGAAAATAATTAGACGAAAAAAGAAATTCAGCTGACTCTACACGTTCAATCTTCTCGTTTGATTCGAATTAATTCATTCGTTGCCTGGACGCTGTCTGTCACAGAGATGTGAATGTGCGCGCTTTTCATAGATTACGATGCGGCTGAAGACGCTCGAAGCGCGCGCGCGCGTTCGCCAGACGGCCCTCGTTCACGAGCGTAAGGCTGTCGTTTTATGTATTCAGCTTGTTGAAATAAATCAAAGCGAATGTGTTATTCCGTACTGCTAACCTGGAAATCGTTAATTAACACCAATCTCCAATTTCTTCTTTCAAATGCGCACTTACTATAACTGTTCGAAACGAATTTAGCCTACTATAGGTGATTTCGAAGCTACAAAAAACGTAAATCACCCGGAAATTGTACTAAATTTCGAAAACTAATGAAATATAATTTAATCAAAATTGCAGTAAGAGTTAAGTAGCGTTTTTTCGTAGTAAACTCGGATAAGAAAAATAATAAAATTAATCCCGAGTGAAATGTAAATAAGAAGCGCACAGAAATCGTTATGAAGGATGAACGTCAACGAGAGCGGAAACACTGATTGAACATAATAACACTTTTGCATACCGATGAATGAAAAGAATGAATTTCGGACACGGTAAAGTCTGACCGTACTGGAAGAGCGCTGCTTCTCTACTGAACGCTCGCACGCGAGAGCAAACCGACGAATACACCCTCTCTCTCTCTCTCTCTCGCTCTCTCCCGCCTTCGGGAAATATTTGCACCCCTTCGCAGTTTCGTTCACGTTCACGGCGCGCAGCTCCTTCCCCCCTCCCCCCTCCCACCTCCACCTCCTTCGCCTTCCTCTACCGTTTTTTTTCTTTATCTTTCTTCACTATCTTTTTTCTATTTTTTCTTATTCTTTAACTGTCATCCACGACAAATTTTATACATTTTTCTATCCTTTTGTGTCTACCCCGATATCCGTTTCCGATGAAGCTTCACGAAATTCCGCTTCATTTTTCAGACAGATTGATGTACTGGAAAATCGCGCGTGGCTAAGATTCCCAGAAGAAACTTCAATTACTGTTTTCTTCTGATACGAAAAGAAAAGTTTACTGATTATTTCTTCGATCTTGTGAAGATCTTTCTTCAACTTAATAATTTCTTTTTTTTAACTTAAACTTTCTGTACTCTTTATACTAAATATTTGTAAATTTCTCAGTCATTTTACACGGTAAAAAAAAATGTTCAAGTTTTTGATTAGTATTTGGCTAATTCCGAGCTATTTCAACATGGTCATATCGACCACTCAACCGATTTCGTTCAAACTTGGTAAGCTTATTCTATATGTAACAATAAAAATTTGTACAAATTTTTAGGTCAAAATATTTATTAGTTCAAAAGTTATTAACAATTGAAAAAATGTGGAAATTTTTTTGTAAAGATCCATAACTCTTTTGCTAATTAAGATATCGATATGAACCTTTTTTAAAAATATGCAGAAAAACTTGTACTTTAAGATGAAAATAATAAAAAATAAAAAAAATTTGAATTTTTTATTAATTTTCAACTTATAATATACAATTGCTTTTTTCTCATAGAGCCCGTATTTAGATTTTGAAAATTTGTGTTTCATTGGATTCCTTGGACCTTTCTACGTAGATAACAATGATAAAATTTTCCGGCCCGTAATAAAATAGCCGGCAACGAGCGATAAGGCAAAGCGCTCCGTCCGCTATCCGC
>JAWWMK010030534.1:0-14207 GCA_035047105.1 Galeopsomyia nigrocyanea
AGACCCGTGTTTCTGTACGAATAGATGTATTTCTATTCAGTACTTTGCCCTATCGAGTGCCTCCTAACGGAGAAAAACACCAACACATAACTAATGAAATTCTATTATTGATAATTTTGTAATTATTCGCAAGTAACTACATAATATCAATAATAATTTAAATAATACGTAGACTAAATATTGATATCACAGACAAAAACCATTTTTACATGTAATTCATGTAAAATAATTTAATCTAAACATTAAATAAGTAACTTTGCCCAGTTCGTTCTGGCCCATCGATGAAAATCCGTTTTTCTTAAATATACTGACCCAATGACTTATCCCTTAATTTATGCCCATGGGGCTTATGGACGGATGCTAAAAATAAAATGTAGAACGGGGAAAAATACGATATCATATTTATAATACTACTGAATGAGTTACAGGAATGGTTGTAACCCTTTTTTTCAATCTCGGAAAAGTGTCTCAACAGGCAGCAGTCGATGCCTTTGTCAAAGTGGAAAGTTCTCGATTTTATTTTTTGAAAACAATTCAAAATTTATTTAAGACAGAATATTACGAGGAATTAATGAATTATTTACAAATTAAAAAAAATTATAGTATAAAAATACGCAAGATGTTCATTTTATCATCGACTTTTGTAAGTAGTCCACGATATTTGAAACAAAATTATTTAGACGCAATGACCCTCGTCAACCATTATGGAAAATCAGACATATTCATTAACATGACTTGTAATCCAAAATGGATAGAATTAACAGAAAATTTAGAAACGCATGAAACAGCAACAGTTTGGTAACAGAATTGGTAACGCAAAAACATTATTTAGGTGATCATGTCACTCATACGTCAGTCATTAAATTCCAAAAAAGAGAACTGCCACACATGCATATGCTGTTATTTCTAGACAAAAAACATAAACGTGATACTCCTGAAAAAATAGTGAAATAATCAATGCCGAAATACCTAATTAATACACCTACCACATTTTATATATCATCGTAAAGCAGTTCATGATACATAGACCATGCGGAGAATAAATTATGAATAGTCCGTGCATAGGTAAAAATAAAAAGAAATGCACAAAAGATTTTCCAAAAAAATATAACAATGAAACTTCTTTTAAGGTTAACGGATATCCATTGTATCAAAGAAGAGACACTGGTGTCACAATTGATTACGAGGGTAAAAATTATACAAGGGTGTCAGATAATAGATTTGTCGTACCGTACAACCCATTATTATTGTTCAAATTCAATGCACACATAAATGTAGAAGTATGTCCTACTATACAATGTATAAAATATTTATTCAAATATTGTTACAAAGGACACGACTGAGCTTACATAGAATTGAAAAGCATTGGTATAAACTCTAAAGACAATCAAAGTGATTCCAATAAGAAGAACACCCAAGATGAAGTATACAATCACGGCGAAGTTAAACAATACGTAAATACAAGATACTTATGTCCATCAGAAGCAATATAGAGATTGTACGAATACGATATGTATGAAATGTCACATACAATAGAAAGATTGACTGTTCATGAACATGATTAACAAAATGATTATTTCCAAAAAGGAACAGTTGTATAGAAAAAATGTTGGAACAACGTTAACAGCGTACTTTGAACTCATTACTACTGACGAAAAAGCTAGAAAATATCTTTATTATAAAGTACCGATACAGCACACTTATGAAAATATGGGTGGATAGACAAAGGACGAAAAAATCGGTGTTGAGTAGAATGTATTTAGTAAATCCAAAAGACCGAAAAAGATATTTCATTAGATTATTGCTATTACGCGTCATCCATCCACCCATCCATCCACCATTCCATCCACCCACCCATCCACCCATCCATCCACCCATCCACGCACCTATCCATCCATCCATCCATCTGCCAGCGCCCAAGTCACGTCTACAATATAGTATATATAGACGTAACTCGGGCAAGTATATGCATTTTATATACATCGCAAAGTCACGGCAAGTAGCAGTGTATGCGTTTCTCACTGCAAATTATATGAAGTTTTGTTGCCTGACAATGTAATCGTAATGTTCGATCGGTGGCAAATTTACAATAAAAAGCCACGAACAAACGTGTTTTGATCGTTTATTTGTTGCCATTAATTTCGCTTCTTCGTTTCTCAACCTGCTATATCGCTACGTCGGCTGTACGCTGCATAATGAATTTCGAAATATTTTCCTGATCAACTAAGTTTATGTATCGAATTGCAATGAATCGCTCGGTTGTATCTTTCTTTATGGGAAATATTGCTGACGTAAGAAAAACATAAGCTTATAGCCAGTGCTAGAGGCATTTGAAAATCGGCAAAGCTGAGTGCATCGGTAGCATCAAACGAGCCAAGTACAGGGGCCCTATTCTGCCCACACTCGCACAAAACTGAGTGCGCGAGCAAACACTAACTAAGCGGGCGCGCAGTCCGTTCGAGCCGGATTTTCGCCTGTGATTGGTTGGGTTCAGGTGGATTGGCCAATCACAAGCGCGGATTCAACGGGCAAGCCTCTCAACTCAGGCTTAACATCCGACCGATCTAGACCTCGCGCGCGCTCAGTTTTGTGCGAGTGTGGGCAGAATAGGACCACCAGGTACAGCCGGCAGCTCTCTCTGTGTCTCTCTTTCTGGAAGATAAACCGTACAAGATGATTCTGCAAGCGTTCTAATTTTAGGTTCAGATAGTCTGGGAGATCACAATAAGCTAGACAACAATAAATAATCAAAATTTGGGAATATTAACGTGGTTACTAGTTGCTTTTTTAAAGTGTGGGAAAGAAAATGTGCACGGAATCTTAGCCTTTTCAATTCGCCATATGTTCGTGAAATTATATGCGAAATATGGGTATTCCAGCTTAGTGAAGATGTCAAGTTAAATTTTTTAAACCTAAATTTTTTACCGAGTTCACAATCTTTATTGTATGGCCATTGATGATGAGAGGTGGCAGCATGGAAAGATCGATAAGCATGAGCATTTGATCCGAACCAAAAATAATCGCTACAGTCTTGTCCAAATTTAAGATAAGATCATTTCTCACTGCCCAGGCAGCAACATTCTGGACCTCTTCATTCAATAGTCGTATAAATTTGGCCAGATCAGCACGTTTGCACTGGAGATAAATTTGTAAGTCGTCAGGAAAAAGCATGCAAGTTTCCTTACAATACTTCAGACAACTAATAATGCTATTGATTAAGACGAGGAAGACAATTGGACCAGGATTAGACCCTTGTGGAATCCCCGATGAAAGTTTACGAAAGTCAGTTAGAATGCCAGCGAGATCAACAACAGCTTGCGAACGGCCAGTGAGGTAAGCGAAGAACCATTTGATAAATTTATCAGAACAGTTTTTCTCCCTCATAATACGCAATAAGGTGAAATGTTTTACACTGTCGAATGCTTTTCTAAAATCAAATAATAATAAAATAGTGACCATTTTATTATCCATGCCAATTCGAATGTCGTCAGTAATTTTAATTAATGCTATTTAAGTGCTATAATGCTTTCGAAATCCTGATTGCAACGGTGAAAGAAGGTTATTATTTTCAAGATGATCAACAAGGTGTGATGTTACGATCTTATCGAATATTTTGGCAAAATGAGCTAGATTGGAAATGGGTCTAGTGTCCGATGGAGATTTTAATTTAGTACCTTTTTTTTTTAATGGAATGACGATGGCCTTTTTCCAAATATGGGGATAAATTCCAGTATATAATGATGAATTAAAAATATGTGACATAAATTTACAAACTATCGGTAAGGAGTTTTTAAAGTAACCTAAATGGAGATGATCAACACTACGACCTTTACAATTGGAGAGCGCTGTCGTTGCAGTTTGAAGAACTTGAACGCTAGAAACTTTAGGCACATCGAGAATCAGAACGTTGTGCTTAAGCGGGATGCCAAGAATATCATTGATTTCTGCAAGTGAGCATGGTGGGCGAACAGAGGCAATTGTGGCATAAAAAGAATTTAGCTCATCAGCAGTAAATGATTCCAACGGCGAACTACTACGCTTTCCTATCGCTGCCATTTTATCTAAAAATTTCCACTTCTTGGATGCCTCAGTAGTAGTAGGTAACTTATTGAGGAAAAATTCTTCACGTGAAAACTTGATATCTTTTTTAATCTGCTTGCGTAACGCCCTGTACTGTAACATAAGGGAACGACTACCCGATCGTTTGGCTTTGTTATAAAGCTTCTTACGTTCTATACAGCGCTGTCGCAATGCTTTATCAAACCAAGGAGCTGGTGGTTTTTTGACCACGCGCTGGGTAAGAGGCGCAAATTCATCCAATAATTCTAATGCAATAAATTGAAAATTATCTAGAAGGACATTTGGATCAGTAGATACACAACTAGACAGATTAATTGACTCAAGTTTCGATTGTAGTTTGGAGTTGAAGAATTTTGCGTCAAAATGACGGAAGTCGCGTGTAGTAATCAGTTTACTCTTAAAAGTAAAAACATTAAGTTTATAATCTAAAATTAAATAATCATGATAACCTACGAAACGCACTTGAGATTTTACAAATGATAACAATTTCTCCTGTGAATCAACAAGTGCTACGTCAAGCCATGTACCATTACGAGTGACGTGATGGGTTGCACCAAAAGGAACATTATAGAGACCGTAATCCTTAATAAGATTTTTGAGTGATTCAGTGTAAAAGTATTTAGGATCTCCTTTTTCTAATAGAAGGTCTGAATTCAAATTGCCAAGAAGAATAAAATTCGAATACAAATAATAATATCGAAATAACAACTTAAAGAAAGAAGTCAAAACTCTACCGCCAGGTTTTCTATATACTGCAGCAACAAGAATACGTTCATTACCCTCAATTTGCAATTCTAATAGAATGAATTCGGTTTCATTAATGTGTGTATTTTCCGACTTGGCTAAGACCTTGAAAAAAAATTCCATTTCGAATGTATATGCAAACTCCATCGCCTTGCATGAAAGATCTACGTTTCAGCACCCGTGACGCTTTTTTGCCTTTACGCTTCTTTGTAAAATCGGCTTTTAGACCTCTGTCATTGCGAAACATAGTATACGAGTCAATATGTAATGAGCTGTCAGGGATGTTTGGAGTAAGCCAAGTCTTATTCAAAGAAAAAACATCTATATTTTTATCAAGCAGTAGGCTATTGACATCGTGGAAATGATCACGCGAGGAATTTACATTAGCATGGGCTAAACGTAAACTAGAACGCAAAACCTTATTACGATGGGTACATGGCTCTTGTAGAAATCAAATAATATTGCTCAAATCTTGTTCAGTTGATATTATAATCGGTGATGATGAGTCGGTTTTCTTAACGTAAATGCAGTTATTCACTGGCCATACATGCTTATATCCTTTTTCGAAAGCTCTGTCTTTTGCCATGATGCGTAACTCATTCAGATATGGGGGAAGCATCTCGAATACAGTAATAACATTATCATCCCCATTTTCTATCAAATCTTTACATTTAAAAATACCAAATTGACGTTTGATTTTAAGTACATGATGTGCAACATAATGAGATTTGAATTTAATGATAAAAGACAGATTCTGAGTCGCATTGTCACTACCTGAAGCGCTGGCAGTGTGTGGCTGGGGTTGGACTTTTGGTTTGATTTCGCGAGTTTCGAGAATATTACCGCAAAGATTTTGGAGCTTCAAGACTTTTAACAATTTTTCCGCTAAAGCTTCGAATTTGCCAGTTTGATTAGCTGGAATATCGCCAACTTTCACCTCAGCAGTTGGTGAGCCACGGCTACGCAATTCTTTGATCTGCGAAATTTCATTCAAGGTAGAATTAGATATATCATTGCGTTTTGTTTCAAGAGCAGTGAGCCGTCTGCCATGCTCAACAACCTCCTCGCGAATTTCAGGATAACTATCCAAGACCATTCTAATATCAGCCTGATTTTGTAAAAGCAACTGATATAGCATACCCGAACGATCTATCTCTGTCAACGAATTCCAATTTGGGGGAAGGTGCGATTGCGCACCTGGCTGTAGATTAAGTTGCATACCACTCTGTTGACAATTCAAATTTTGCTGCCCCAATTGAAAACCATTTACAGACGGATGCACATTTTGGTGCAGAGAGAGATTATGTGAAAACATTTGAGATGACGCAGAGCACAAGCCATTGGTAGCAGAAGGCTGAGCAAACATAGACTGATTTAAGTTGCTAGTGTTGAACGTCGACATAACGCAATCGTGATGAGAACTGACAGTAGAAAAATAATTGTCAAGAGAAATATTACGTGATGCGTCTTGCTGAGAGTAACGCGCCGCGATTTGATCACTCAAACGAGGCAATAATGGACCAGGAGGTACTGGCTTATTGACAGCGTCAACTAAATTCCGAGTACAACACTCTTGGGATTTAATAGAATTTAGAAACCGCGAAAGGCAACGCGAATGAATAGTGGTTGGCACCCGTTACAGCGTACACGTGCTTCTTTCGATACAATTTTTTGCCTATAGTGAGCACAGCTTGTCATATTCATGTAATTCGCGATAATACCGACTGTCAACAGACATAATGCTACACTCGACCACTATTTAATCATGTCTCTCGTTTCGCTAGCGGAAAATACACAGCTACCTATCGATAAGTCAGAGCGCTTGAAAAGCTACAAAACCTAACCTCACTACACTTTGCATAAACAATCACTTTTCACTCATGACACGCAAATAATTAACAACACCTGAACTTGAAATTGTTTGAGAGAGAGAGAGAGAGAGAGAGAGAGGGAGAGGAATTTCGTCGCTTCGCGGAATTACGATTTGCTTGCACGCTACTTTTTGAACGGATTGTTACCTCGAAGACGAGTTTGCCGCTGACCAGCTGATAAACTCCGTGAATGCAGTTTTCTATTTGGCGCCGGGGATGCTGGTGAGCGTGGCTTCGTGCTTCGAGGACGATAACGAGCCGATTTCCGGTGCAGGTATGGCGTTGCAGCCCGACCGGGCGCTGCCGCTCGATTCGTCGCCTGTTGCTTTCGGCTACAGCGACGCTGGCATGCTATGGCACCACACTGCACGAGCAACAGGACACTCTTCGAACGCACTGGAACGCAATTCGCACGCGAAAGTCACTGTATGCTGCTTCGGCTGAAGGCTTTCAGGGAGCGAGATACTTGGCGTGCAGGAAAACTCAGAACGTACTGCCCGCTCGCTCTCACGTGCTGTCTCGATGGTTCCTTTCTGTCTCGCTCCCGCTCGAAACAGTACTGGGCGCCGCCACCAGCGCTGCCGCTCGCTACGCGCGCGATTCGGGTGATCGTCTTTGTGAGGGCATCGGCTAGAGCGCGTCACCCCGGGGTAAGGACACACGCGACCTCCTTCCCACTGAGAAAGGGAAAGATTGCCCCGCGGGATTCTCTGCTCTCGTGCCGAGGCTCCGGCCGCAGGCCCATCTCTGTCGGTCCCGTAGCTGTCAAGCAGTTGCGAGTGGTAGTTTCGCCCCACGTTCACCACCGGAGCCGCAGGCATAGAGCCCAAGGTGACCGGGATGGTGCAGGTGTTGGTGCTGATGATGTTGATCACCACTCCCGGCACCCTAGGATCGAGCGTTGCTGCGGCGGTAGCCCTCGGGGCGACAACGCCAATCGCGTCGCCAGTCTCGTGCGCAGCCCTTTGGGTTTGAAGTGAGGCTACGATAGCGCGGGCAGCTCCTCTTCTATCTTCGACCCACTGGGGCCACCCGACGAAGTCACGGCCGACCGACTGGCCGCTGGGGAGTGTCTCGAAGGCCCCGAAGACATCTATCCGGAAACGTCGCAGCTGATCCCAGGCGAGCCCGAGCTCGGCCAGTCCGGCCTCGACCCTGGCTCACTCCTCCTCGGGATTTGGGCTCGGAGGCGAGCGGTAAAAGGTGGGGACCCATCTGTCCTCCCTCGTCGCGGTATGCGTCCCGACCGCGCGTGTGGGAGCCCGGGCCGGGATTGCCCCACCCGGTAGCTCGGGTTCCACGCTGCCGGTCGTGCCGGAAACGGTAGGTGCCGGGGGGACGTCGTCGACCACCTCTGTGATGATGATGTGATCCTCCCTTTCCCTCTCTTCTTTCTCTAATGCTACCTCCTGGCGCCGTAGTTTCAGCGCGTGGAGAGCCGCCCGGTCGATTCCGTCGGCCGCCGGTCCCAGGTCGAGGATGATCAGGGCGGCCGTCGCTTGCTCGAACGCCTCTGGTGAGAAGTCCATCCTAAAGGGTAAACAGAAAATTCTGGGTTGATCATCGTGGGTTGCGTGGTGTATTTCGCCGAAAGGCGGGCGCCTCTCGGCCTGGCCCAGGTCCTCTCGTAATTAGTGTTGCTCTTTGTGGCGGGCGCCTCTTCGACTTGGCCTAGGTCCGCTGCGATATATCCAGCCGAACAAGGTGGGCGCCTTCTCGTCGGTGACCTAGGACCTTGCGGCACGCTGCTTAGTTCTTGTGCGGGCGCCCCGGCCCTCGCTTAGGCCACGTCGGAGGCGCGACCGGCGGGAGTTCGCCGGTACGGGTTTTGCGTACGAAGTATCGGTCGACCCCGTCCTCGCTTGGGTGGGGCTTCATCGGACTTCGCTAGCCTTGCCTGTATCGGAGGGTCAGCTGTCCGCGGTCGGTCGCGCCCGCGGCTGGGCACTCGCTCGCTCGTCGATATCGCGTCGCTCTCGTTTGCTTCGTTCGATCTCGCGGCATTCCGTCGTCCGTTCGCGCGCTCGCTTACGGGATCCTCGTCGCTCGCGTCACTTCCGTCGCTCGCGTCACTCTCGTCGCTCACGTCACTCTCTTCTCTCGCTCGCTCGGAGGGCGGGTCGCGCATCGCCCTGTTTTCCCCCGGCGGTTGGGTTGCCCCTGCTTCTTGTTCTTCTCCTCCTTCCTCGTGGGGATCCACTAGCGGGCGGTGGAAGATTTTGAGATCTTTCGCGTGTATTAACTCCGAAAGTAATTCCACCTGATTCTCCAGTCGGTACGTGTTATGTCCGACGACCTCGCTGATGATATAAGGGCCCGCGAAGGTCGGGGCCAGTCTCGCGGCTGTCCCTTGGGTGGCTCTCAATAATACTCGGTTGCGCTTTAGCACCCAGTCACCCACCTTAAAGACAGATGATTGCCGCGTCTCGTTGTGGTATCGGGCCTGACGTTCGCCCTCCTTGTCGCCGTTCTCTTTCGCCTGCTGGGCGAGGATAGATTTTTCGGCGACTCGCTCGGCCCACTCGATCGTGGTATCTATACCGACGTGTTCCATCGCTGCTTGGTCGACAAGTCGGCGGACATGTCCTGGGGGGGGGGGGGATGAGCTGCCTTCCGTAGTTGAGGGCGGCCGGGCTCAGTCCTGTCGAACTGTGTACCGCGGTGTTTCGTTCGGTTGGATTTGCTTGCGGGTGGTAAGTCGGCATGAACACGTTTTCAACGCCAGTGGCTCGGAGATACTTCTCGACCGTGCGGTTTTTAAACTCCGTGCCATTACAGGATAAAAATGCTTGCGGTGCCCCGAACCTCATGACGACGCGCTCATGCAGCGCTTTCACGATCGCCTTATCATTAGCGTGCCGCAGGGGTTCCCACTCTACCCACCGCGTGATCAGGTCCACCAGAATGAGGGCGTACGTGGGCTTCGTGGAAACGGCCCGGCGATATCGCCTGCGACCACTTGCCACGGCCTGTCGAGTACTCGCGGCTTAATTAACCCAAAGGGCGAGCGCTGCTCGACTTTGCACTGCTGACAGGTTTCGCAGCACTTTGCGTAGTCTCGGACGTCGGCGTACATGCCAGGCCAAAAGTACGAGCGGCTGACTCGCGCGTACTTCTTCTCTCGCCCGGGGTGGCCCGCGTTAGGGGCATCGTGATTTTTTTTGTAGCAGCGCCTTCCTCCTTTCTCGTGGGACCACTAACTTCCAGGCGTCGTCGTCCTCGGTCACGCCATGGGGCTCGTCACTGGGGCGATACGCTTACAGGGCCTTGCCGATTAACTTCCACATGGGAAAATCGTCCGGATTCTCGACTACTTCTGCCGCTTGCTCATTGTACCACTCGTCTGCCGTCTCGCTGGACCAGGCGAGTGGACTTGCCGCCGCTCCGTCCTCTTCCTCCTCGTGCGCGCGTGACAGAAACGCCGCGAGGGAGCCCTGTGGGGCCTCCCATCCTTTCTCCTCGAACGCATGGGAGAGCGCGTCGGGTAGCTAGTTTTGGGATCAGCTGCGATAAACAACCTCGAACGTACATCCCTGGAGCTCCAGAGCCCAGCAGGCTGGGCGTCCAGTTGGGTTTTTGAGGCTCATCAACCATCGCAGACTGTTATGATCCGTAACCACCTGGAATTCGTGAGCCTCGATGTAGTGGCGGAACTTGCGGATCCCCCAGAGGACCGCGAGGGCCTCGCGCTCCGTCGCCGAATAATTGTGCTCCACTGACGTCAGCACTCGGCTCGCGAACTCTATTACTCTCGTCTAGCTCCCGAATCGCTGCATTAGCACTGCTCCGAGCCCTGTCTCGCTCGCGTCGGTCTCGACGAAATACTCCTCGCCGGGCTCAGGCACACCTAGGCACGGGGCCTATGTCATCAGCTCCTTAATGCGCTCGAAAAACATCTCTTGCGCTAGGCCCCAGATATACTGCTGTTGCTTCTTGGTAACCGTAGTTAGGGGTTCAGCAACGTACGCCAAGTTCGTAAAGAAACGCTTGTACCACGAAGCCATGCCTAGGAGGGTGCGCCGCTACTTCAATTCTCGGCCGCGGTCGCTGCTTCAAGACTTCGGCCGCGGATAGTCCGTGATGGCTCGAACTTGTAGGGGCCCCGCCTATCCGCTCCGACTGGCGTTTTCCTGGTTGTCGTTGGGACAGAACTTACGAGTGTAACCCAGCTGACCACACTCGTTGCACGCTATTGGCTTCACCACGCTGGGTTTGTCGGGCCCTCTTGGCACCTTAAAGCCCCTCGCGAGTTTCTCGGTCAATTCGTGCATACATTTAGCAATGTTTTTAACTGAATCAGGGTCGCTCGCGCAATCTCGCTGCGTCATTGCGGCCATCTCTGGCTCCTCTTGGCTCTGATCGGACAAAGTGCTGCCGTTAAGGCTCACTATCTTGTCGAACCATGCTCCCAACTGGGCGAGCTTGCTCACTTTCTCGGGCTGGGAAGCCCCAAGGGCACTGGCCCTGGATTGTTTGGCCTTACCATCACGGTTCGTTGGTTGGTAGGCTAGCTCGGGGTACAACATTGAACGCAGATCTGGGGTTTGTCGATCGGTTTTCCGAAGGCTGAGGACGTGTTGCGCACTCGACGCCAGAGAGTTCAGTTCTTTGACCGACCGGACCTCTTGACGGTGCACCTGAGCTTAGATTTCGACAAATAGGTTGCCGTGTATCACGTCCAGCTGTTGCGAGATTGGCATGGGTGGCTGCAGCCGCCTGATCATCCCCATTATATTGGTAATATACATCGCGAGTGCTTCCTCTCGGCCTTAGAGGCGCGCGTATACTTCGCGCATAAGTCGCTGTTGTTGTAGTGAGTTGGTTTCGAACCAATCGCGTGCTTCTGCCACAAAGTCTCGGTAGGTGACCCAGTCATCGTGGAATGCTTCGTACTAAGTTAGGGCCGAGCCAGTGAGTACTTCGGAAACCACCTTGAGTATTTCCTCCTCGGTCATGCCTGCGCTTATCCTGGCGCTTTTTAGTCTGCTGAGGAACAGATCGACCAAAGCGCTGATATCTCCCGAAAATTTTAGCCTCCAGCCCCTAGCTATGCCGCCCACGTCTCTGGTCGTGTTTAGGGAGTTACCTGACACCTGCCAACTGTTAGATTGGCTGCTTTCAGCATTCGTCCCAGAGGGATGGTGCTGCCCCCCTCCCCCCTCCTTGACGGAGTGTAGAGTGAAGTGCCCGCCCTTCGGGCTGGCCGTCGGTCGAGACCGCTGCCTGAATGCTCTGTGGGGCATCGCCAGGATAGTGACACGTAAGGGTTTCTTAAAAGTTAACGACGCGATTGGCGGCTGGGGGCTGATTATGGGTGCTACTCCGAATCTGGGTTCGCTCCTCGTGTGTGGAGTCTTGCTGCAGTAAGTGTGCGCTGACCGAGTGTATGGACTCGAACACTTTCTTGAGCCCTTCTTTCAATTGTTCAATCGTGGCTGCCTGTACATTTGCCGTGGCCGCTTGTTTCTTTATACCTTCTACGTGGCTGGCGAGGGTTTCATGGAACTTTCTGAATTCCTTCGTTGTGAACACTAAGTCACGGAGTGTGGTCATGAAGTCTTTTGGCACCGAGTATTTTTGCCCATTTGCTGCTGAGATTTCTAACATCCGAGCTGTTTGGTCTCTCATGGTAGGGCCGTCATTTCCCCTTCCTACGTAATCTTGTGCAGTCATCGATTGCCAAGGCCAGAGCCGAGTATATTAAAGCAAAGTTCGGTAACCGGCCAACCCCCGAGCCCTTTGGGCCATGATCGGCGAAATTATGGGCACCAGACAAGCGGATACTGGAGATATGCCCACGGAGCTGGATGATCTAAATCGCCACCTTGTTGGCCCACCAGTTAACGTGGCCATTCATGACTCTCGACCAATGGCGAGTATCTCACCGGGCGATAGATTCTGTTTTCATCACGTAACCATCGATGACATCCACAACGTCTTTAAAAAAGCTCACTCGAACGCGGTTGGCCCGGATGGGATCCCACTGAGGCACCTCAAGGAATGTCTGCCGGTTATTTATAAGCCGCTACTAAATATCTTCGACACTTCTCTACAAACCGGAGAATATCCCTCACTTTGAAAAGGCGCTAGAGTTCGCCCGATCCTCAAGAAGAAGCTGCCGACCTGCGTCAATTATTATAGACCGATCAGGATACTCAGTGCTTCAGCCAAGATACTCGAGACAATTGCCCACGAAGAAATTGTTGACTACGTTACTAGAAACGACATTCTGGATGCGCTGCAGTCAGACTTTAGAATGTCTCACAGTAGCCAAACTACGCTTATCAAGGTTGTTGACGATCTTCGCGAGGCCATCGACGACGAATGCATCACTCTAATTGTCGTGATAAACATCAACCTAGCTGCTGAAAAGCTACGTGCTACAGGCTTGTCTGATAAGGCTAGCGACTGGATTCGATCCTCACTCACAGGACGGAGCCAATATGTAGAGCTTCTCGATGGATCAAAGTCGTCAATCCTTGCACGCTCTTCCGGCATGGCCCAAGGCTGCGCACTTGGACCCCTCATCTATGCGTTAACTATAAACAACTTCGGATCCGCCATTAAATACAGAAAATACCATAAGTACGCTGATGATGCTGATCTTTACCTGAAAGGGAAACTGAAAAATATCGTTGAACTAATCCGGCAAATGAACGAGGACCTCCAGTCCTTCGCGAGCTTGGCGGCTGCGAACGGGTTTGCGATCAACCCCGTAAAATCACAGTACATGTGGGTTGGCACTCAGGTCTTCCTTGACCAACTTGAACAGCTTCTCCTCCCACCAATCATCATCAACGGCGTAGCGATCGAGTACACCGCCACATTCAAACTTCTTGGCTTCACGCTCGACCCCAATCTCCTTCTCCGTGAACAATGTAACGAAACTAGCAAGAAGAGCTTTGCTGCTTTAGCCAGATTAAAAAAGAACCAAGCACTCTTTCCTCAGCCTGTCAAGATAACACTCGCGAAGGGCCTCGTGTTTCCATACCTTGACTATTGTGCGTCTCTGTACCTTGGATTAACTGGCGAGCTCTCCAAAAAACTAGACAGTCAAGTCGATTATTCGTGTATGCTGCTGCGCCTACTCGGCTATAGACGCGCAAGCTTCCGCGCTTCGCTAGTATATATAAAAGAAATCCTACCTATCAGCCGATGTCAGCTGTTTTCTGGCTTGTCTGTGTTAACTTGCGAGTACGCGCTTTTACTGTACGACCTTGCCCAAAATGGAAGAGAAAAGAAAAAAAAAACAATTCAAAGGAACTGTAACCGTGGCCATCGATCCTATATAGAAATGATGGCCATGGTTATATAGCGGACCTAGAAACGTCGCGTTTGTAAAAAAACTTCCCTTTCCTCTGCCCCATCGGATTCACAACACTGCGCCGGTCTCTCTCTGTCTCGCTCCCGCTCGAAATAGTACTGGGCGCCGCAAAGAGGAACTTTTTGAAAAAAATTTGTTCAAAAAAGAATATCTCTTGAAGAAATATAGATAGCGAGACAAACTCAACG
>JAWWMK010030545.1:0-14196 GCA_035047105.1 Galeopsomyia nigrocyanea
TATATATGTGTGTGTAATTCTCTCGGGCACATCACCACCTTTGTTAGAGACCTTCGAGATGTGTTTAAACAATGCGAAAGTTGATACGCGCGTGGGTTGTGACTATTTTTTTTTTTTGCGAAACGAAGGAAATTGTGTCGCACACGCGATCGTTACGAAAAAAAGTTTTACGCGATGAGGAATTTATTTCTGTTTTCTCGTGGAAAGTGTGTGAGTTAATACATTTTTCTTGGTTGTGAAAATTCTTGGAGTGAAAACATTATGATAATGATTGTAGTTACGAAATAATTTTCTTTACGACGGTGTTGTAAAAATTGGTATGTCACAAAGTATCTTAATTATCTGAATTAAAAAATCTCAGTGACACGTCACGCTCATTCACGAAAAATCACTTCATAAAGAAAAAAAAAGTACTTCAACGAATTTATCCATCTCGAATCGCAACCTACCTTCATTATAGTATTTACGAGAGAGCCCTTGAAACGTGCGGTGTGTGTGTCTGTCGAAATAGCGCGCGCGCGATAAGTGAAAGTGAAAAGAGCCGGAATCGCGCGGCTAAAAAGGAACCACGATTCTCGAGCTCGTGAGCTCATTGCTCCATTTTTCTTTAAGTTGTATGTCGCGCCATTTGTCACACCGTACTTCCTTTTCTTTTTTATCGAAAAAGTTTTCTAATAACGATAAAAAAAAAGTCGATGTTTCGTTTACGTAAGGCAGCGAATTCGCTAAACGCGCGAACTTCAACTTCATTAGCGCATTCTCTTTGCTTCTATAGGTAATAAAACACCGTTGAACGGTCATTCGTTTAAAGTCTATTGACAATGATGCTCGATTCACTTTCACTGGTGTGTACGGGATGTGATTTATAGGAAAAAAAAATCAACGACGACGACGTTCCGTAGATAACGCACTACGTATATATACTCTGCAAGCGAGCGACCGTGGAAACAAAAGGTGACTTGCTCACGTGTATTACGTGGAGTTTTGTCGTGCGCGACTCTGAGTTTGCGATGGGAGTTGTAAAGACTTTCATTTTTTTTTCTCTCGTGTTGTTCGGATTATTTGCAAACAAGAGTGATAAATTGATGCAAATTTTAGAAATATTTTTGTCAGTGTCGTGAATGAATGTTTAGATGTTCAGTCACTAGGCGGTGTAATTATATTGGGCTTGTAATCTAAATTAGAAATAATTTTCTTGACGCATAAAAAATGACTCTTCAATGAAATTATAACAAAAAAATTAGTTTGCAAAATTATTATTTCCTTTGGATTTTTCTTTTTATGTTTGTATTTAATATTGAGTGAATCCATTGCATTTGTCATGTAAAGTTGCCTGATTTACAAAAATGAAATTAGAGCACGCAAAGTGTTATCAATAATATACAAAAAAAAAGTTTCAAAAAAAAAAAATTTTTTTTACCGAATTTTCAATTAAACCTGTCTTTTTTTTACAAATCTTCCAGGTGACAAGTGGCTGGTATCCTGCCTGGGCGTACTACACCTGAGCAAAGGTCTATTCTACCGAGTGGTACCAGCGGATCAAGGTTTCGGCAGTGGATTAGTTGGCAGCAGTACCGAACCACCAAATTCACCGAGTGCCGAGTATGCCGGTGTCTTTCGATTTCGATTGTGGTGGTGCGGCGCATGGGTCGAGGTACTCGTCGACGATCGTTTACCTGCCGTTCACGGACGACTGGCTTTCGTGCAAAGCCGACACAGCGATCAATTCTGGCCCGCTTTGCTCGAGAAAGCTTACGCCAAGTGAGTGTAACTTTTTTCTTTTCTTTTTTGCCGTTGCGTGAAATAATATACCAATTTGTAAAAAAAAAAAATAAATAAACTCTGATACGCGCACTTAGCTCGGTAAATAACGTCAATTTGCGACGGGAAGAAAAATAGTCGAAGAAGACTTTTAGCTCTTGGCGCAAATAATAGAGCTCTAGTGCGTGCCGTCGTAAATCCACGCGCGAACGCAAGCGCGTAGGTTGGATTAGTGTGTATCTGTGTGTTATTACACTTTTTTTTTCTCGAGAGAGAGAGAGAGATCGATGAACTTTTGGGGCGTCGATTACACGCGTTAATTGTATAAGATTTTTCCTTCTTTTTTTCGATCGAAGTAAAAGATTCGTGCTGTTGAACTTGAGATTAATGTACGTCGTTAATTGATGTACACACTCACAGATGAAATCTTGATGAGTTTTCGAAAATTGGAATTTACAATCTCGATATTGTACATCGCGAAGCGTTAAAAAAAAAAGTCGTAAAAGTGCTCTGGTGCACTAAAACGAATGTTTACTGCGCGCGTAATTTTGCACAAGTATAAATTTCGCTGGAAAGAAAAACTTCGACCTTCAACTTGGTGTACATCTCCACGGAACAATACACGCGTATAACATACCTCATACGTCTTTGGCAGAGACATCAAGTAAAAGCTTCCCTCGTAAATTTAAAAATCGGTGGGACCCCGCCTTCTCTTTCTCTCTCTTCTCGCGTGCAAAAACAAAAGCGAATGACTTTTTTTTTCTTTCTTTTGTAAATGAAAGCGTCGCAAAACATCAAAACGTTCGGACTCTCGAATTGCCTTTTGTTCCGTTGCTTGTTTTTTTTTTATTTTAAACAAATTTTTGCGCGCTCGTTCTCGTTTTCTCGAGACTGGCAGGTGGTTTTACGAGATTTTTTCTTTTTTTTTTCTCGTTGTTGCACTATGCCAAGGACAATACGCAAAAAAAGGACGACCGCTCGAGAATGAATTGTTTCGTGAAACGAAACAATGTATTTTTCTTTTTACGTGAAAATTCTTCCAACGAGTAAATTAGAATTGTTTGGTCGAATAGCTTCACTGTACACAAGATGCCGACAGATTACACGTTACTCTTTTCATGTAACTTCAAAATGACGTCGATTTCACCTCTGTTATAGTCGCACGCGACTCTCGGAGTCGCTGACTGGGCGTTTTTTGCCAAATGATAATTCAAGTCTGAGCTGAGGTCGCAAATACTCAAATTGCTGCTATTAACGTTCGTTATAACAGACTACAGTGCAGCAAGTATAAACGATAAAAGAAGTTTTTAACAAATACAAAATATATAATATAAAATTCGCGTCGATCTGAAAGCCTATCACACAAAACAATTTCTCAAAGAGAAAAAAAAAGGATAATCGCCAACAACATCCTCAATAAACCGCGTCAATCGCTCGAAAACCGCACGAAAAATCAAATCAAAGAAGAAGAAGAAACAACAGATAGACACGGTCAGTTCGCAATCTATATAGTATATATATATAAGAGAAAAATCTTTACCTATAGTCCATCCGGCAAAAGCTGCAATATACAGCATCAATTGCACAATGATTGCCCTCTTCGGCTTTTCCGTCGGCATTAAAGTAATGAACCCTTGTCCCTATCTTTCTCTCTCGGATGGAAAAAAAAAGGGAAAGTAGTATAAACCGATCGTCGATCGCTCCGAGGCGAACTTATTTATTCCATACCGCCGTAAATGTAAGATTCGATACGAAGAGTTCTAAAGTTGGAATTTCAGTGTCGTTGAACCGCGAAGCGAAGGATTTTTTTTTTTTCTGTAGTGCGAAAAAATTTGGATTATATCAACGTCGAAAACGATTATTACATGCTTGAACTGTTGCGCATTGGCACGATCGTGACGTAATATATCCATTGTTTTTCGCGAGATTATGATCGTCGCGATGAAGATAATTCACTGTGAATTAAAAATGAAGTGTCGACCGAATTTTTCAAAAAACCTTGTAAAAAAATTAGTCTTTTAAAAAATGCAAAAAAAAATCGTAATCAGTATTTTTACAAAAAAAAAAACACATCGTAATCTTTCGAGTGATAATTCACAAGAACCGTAGGTGAAAAAAAAAGCAGAGCAGCAGCAGCGAACGTGTGCATGAAGGTTGTAGAACTGCGTGCTAAAACACGTTTTGCGACTGACACAGAAAAGTGTCTCGGTTCCGTTTTGCCGCTTTTGTATTGTCGCCGCCGTCGCCGCGGCAATAGAGAAAACCCTCGTATATATGAAAGTCGCGGCCCATTAGTCATACTCGCGCGCCGCGTAAGTATATCTGCGGATTACGCTCGTTAGGAGCGTAATCGATATATATTTTTTGTTTGTCAATTGTTCGAAAGTATGTATAGATAATTGTGCAAAAAGACGAATGATTTCTCCGTAGCGTTTCGATATAGAGAAAATTAATTGAATGGTATTTTTCATTGCGATTCGTTTAAGGACTTTTTGCCTGTTAAAATCGATCTTTTATTGTGGGATATAATGTAGAAATACTATCCATAGAAAAGTTATTGCGTAAATAATTATCGTGTTTTTACGTATTATTTGCTAATAACGATCGATAAAATTATTTTTTTTATAAAATAAAAGAAAAATCTTTCTCACCTTCATGAACAACCTATTTATCGACATTAACTTACTGATATACATATTAGAAGTTATAAATATATAGAACCATTATGAATAGAAAAGTTATTGCAGAAATCACTATCGTTATAATTATGCTTTTATAATCCACTACCAACGACCAATAAAATCAACTCTTCCTACAAAAATTAAAAAAAAAACCTTTCTCACCTCTATCAACAATCTACTTATCGACATTGACTTAAAAAAGGCGGTGCTCGAGAGTCAGTTTTCTCACTCGACTGCGCATTCTTTTCGCTTTGAATCCAACGTAATTTGGCATCAAAAAATAATAATTAGCATACAAACGGTTAAAAAAAAACAGAAAAAAAAGTCGAAGGCAATTAACAATTGTGCCGCGTCGTTTTCCATCTACATTATCGAAAGAGATATCGAACGACTTATTTAAAAATCGGCATTACGCCAAGCCTTGGCTTTCACCCCGTGTGTGTATACGAGGTGAAAGGTATTATATAGATATATACGTGTTCCGATTCTTTTTAGAGTAATTAAAAAATCGAGAGCTTTTCCAGTAGATATGACCTTTTTATTTTCACGACTTTACCAAGGATTTTGGAGATCGGGTCGAGGTCCCAGTGATTTGAGTCGCGAGGATGCATTGAATATCCGGTGGCAATGAGTTTAATGAGTAGGGTTGATGAATCTGCAGATTTTCCAGAAAATTCCTGATTATTATCGTCCTTATGTAACGTCTAAAAATAAAACACTCTTTTGAAATATTTTTTTTGCAAATAAAAGGAAATAAGATATTTCGATTATTCTTTTGGATTATATTGCTTCCTTGGAAAGCAAGATTGGTTTTCGCTTTTTTTGATAATTTGGATTTTCTTGCTATATTTTTTTTTGTTTTTGTCATTTTATGCTTCAATCATGTTTTTATTGTAAGATCTAAACTTTCTGCATGTAATCAATGAATAATTTTTTCATTTATCTTTCATTAGAAATCATGGGGAGACGACAAAGTTACGTTTTTATGGTGTCACTGTCTGTGTGTGTGGACGTGTGAATGTGTACTGTCAATCGGTATGGATTTTTTTTAGATGTAAGGTATGTTATTCACTATTATGCGCAAATTGTTATAACTTTGGATCAAGAATAAATTTGGTAACGTATAAGGGCCCTTTTTAAAGCTTATGAAAGCAACTTAAAAACGAGTTTTTCCACAATGAATTCTATAAAATTTAGCTCGACATATCTTTACTTATAGCAATGTTTTTTTGTAGGTAGGGGTACGTAATTTATTACTATGCATATATTGCTGTAACTTTGGATAGACAATGAATTTTTTAACGTGTAAGGGCTCGTTCTAAAGATTATAAAAGCAGCTTTAAAAAGAGTTATCGCACGATCAATTTCTAGTAGAAAAACTGAAATCTAAGCATATAGTAAAAAAACAAAAACTTCAAAAATAACATGAAATAGAATCCACTTCAACTGCGTACCTATAAAGAGAAGGTGCTTTGAATTAAGAAAACACAAATTAGATATTATCAAGCTTATTAAGAAACAATAATGCTGGCGAGTTTGAATGATTTTTATTTGACAAAAAAATTCATCGCTTATTGAAATACGAAACATACTCTTATCTCCAAGGAAGCATTCCGTCACAGCAGCTGGCAGCGTTTTGTTCATCGTTTAACATGAACTCGATGAATTCTCTGTAATAATCGACGGAAATGTATAATGACATAACATTCGGATTCTCCTCTGGCCGAATATCGCAACCGGAATCATTAATGCCAACGATTTCTTGATTACATGCCAATACTAGTAGACTACCACTGTCACCCTGAAATCATATGCATATTTACTTACTTTTCCGAATATCCAAAGTACCTTAAAATATGATACTCACGCTACTGGCCACCACAGGTGGTTTTGCCACGGTAGCATATTTATTCAAAGGCATATCATCCGCCCAACCGAATAGTGCTATTTCATTTTGCTTGAATTCCTTGGCGGTGATAACTCTCGAATAAGTTTTTCGCAATGAATCGGGTCTGGAAAATTTAGAATCGTTAGTCAAACCCCGACCGGCTGTTACGACTCTTTTACCGATCACTTCATCTTGTTTCAATTTGGATATTTTAGCCGGGACGATATTGTCTTTGACGTTTTGCGACAACTCAAGTCAAATATACCAATTAATATTCGAGTAATGTAAAATTGATAAAACAGTATTCTTACCGTTATAATGGCGATATCATTATCAACAACCTGTGGTATAATGTTGTATTCTCTTGCCCAATCGTCGTACGTAATACACTCTTTTACTTTGTATAATTGACCGAATTCGAAGTCGATGCTTCCTGTCACTACTGTGATACAAGACAAATTTTTATTTTCAATACAGTGAGACGAAGTTAAAACGAGCCTCTTCGAAATCAACGTTACAATGTAAACTCAGCGATACGACGAATGGAAATTCACCTTTCTTTGCCAGTTGAACGTTTTTACCTATCAACGGATCGCCATCACAAATATCGTTGACTACTGTATGTAAAAAGTTGGAGAAATTAAATAGATTCGAATTCGATGATTATTATAAGAATTTTTTTTTGTTAACTTACAAATCGCGATGATTTGCAGGAGAAAGTAGAAGTTGTATCGATCGAACATTTTGCTATTGCGGGAAGTATAAGTTGGAGTGAAATGAACGCGTCAATTTAAAAAAATGCGAGATGTCTGATAAACTTCGAAATTCGTGCCGTGAGTATTATGCTAGGTAATGTAGATAAGCAGTTGTACTGTTGAGAAAATAAAATTTTTATTTCTGTAATGCATAACTCATGCGCAGAATGTAATGATTTTCAGAGCTTCAGTGTAACGAAAATTGTTTCCTCGAAAAATTGTTGAACATTTACCTATTTATAAATTGAAAACTATTTAATAAGTTAGTTTAGATGTGTCGTTATGAAATTGTTACTTGAAATATACAATAGCTGTCAACTGAATAATATATTCCGTTGCAAAAATGTTTTGGATATATCTGGAAATACATGTGAATGAAGATTTATTATTTTATACATTGAAAGTTCTAAGTTATAAAAAACACTGAGACTTCAAACATACACGTTTAGCAGAAAAAATCTACTATCAATAAATACATAGATTGGCACACATACCTTACAAATAGAACAACAATAATACATTAAAATTAATTAGAATATTAAACCTCGAACGTCATTTCCCAAAAAATTCCAATTACGCGTACACCATTGTCATCTCGCAACACACTTCTTCTCTTCCTCAACGAAAAAAAAATAAATTTCGTACGTACAGTATCACTTCGCTATAGTCGTAAATACACAACGCAAAAACGATAATAATAAGAGCGACAGCGATTCGCATACCTTTGGCGCGCATTCGCTGTCACGCACATTTGCTTGCGAGAGCCTCATAAATAAATGATCGCGAGAGACTTCCGCCCATGCACGCGGGAATCAATCCGTGTCGCATACCCATATACCTCGGCAATTCGCACGTGACACGCGTACGGAATATTTATTTATTCGTGTATTCGTGTGAAATTTGTCGAGATTATTATTTTTTGTGTGTGTGTAAATATCGATGATGAAATAATGTATAACTGTATCAACTTTCCAAATGTAAAGAAATCAACGTCAGCTATCTTCATTTTTTGTTTCTTTCATCGTCGCGGTATTTTATAATTGCAACCTTAGCCATCGACAACCGGTAATTTTCCAGTATAATCGTAAAAAAAATGAAAAGAAAAAAAACTCAAATTGAATGTCATTCCAAACTCAATTAAAAAGAAAACACGGCATCCACGATAAAAGTGAAAATCCATCAATTTCGAGAGAGAGAAAAAAAAACAGCGCACTTACTAATTCAAACCGCACACCGCGCATTGGAAACGAGGCGCGACTAGGTGGCATACAATCACGTCGAAGCTTTATTAGATGCCCATGTAGAAAGTTCATTGACAGTTTATATGCATTTCCATTAAAACACTTATTCTTCTATTTTTATTTTCAATGAAAGCTATTATAAAAATAATGCACTCCAACTTTGTTAGAACTAAATCGAGAGTTTTTTGCGCTCGTTGCTAAATTACACGATAAATTTGTAATAACACACTCCGAAGTGGATTTTTTTCCCCTCAGAGCGCGCGCTTTTATGATTTACAATGTGGTCTCGCATTACCACGCAATGAAATTTACGACTAGTGGTGTAATTAATAGGCGATTTCTCAGCTAAGCGCGTGTGCAGTTTTTCTTCGACTTTTTATATAATACGTTATCAGTTTGAGATTAAAAGGCGAGTAAAGTCGATGAACGAGTTTAATGAACGCCAATATGTGCGTGATGCTGCTGCTGGTTTTTGGAGGCGCGCGCGATCGCACCGCGCGACTCGATTGTTGTCGATGGAGTACTTTCTAAAATTGCCGGTGAAAGTCATTTATGGGAAGCTGTTTGTACATGTGTGTGTGTGTGTGTGTATGCGTGTGGAAAAAAACTTTATTCGGGTTTTTCGGAGATTTATCGAGTAGTTTCGTTCGAATGTATAAGTTTGTCGTTTTTAATTGAGTAGGTTGCCGATAGAGTTTCTAGGAGAGTTATATCACGGTATAAAAATGTTCATTAAAATACATAAACGTTCGTTAAATATACGAGTATATTCATACTGGAAAATACGGGAACAATATTGGTTGCTATGTTCTCAATTTTTTAACAATCACTCATGAAAAAAAAAATTGTCAAAAAGAAACCCTAAAAAAAATCGGATAAGTAAGAGCAAGTAAAATAATCCAAAGCTACGAGGGGATATACATAGAGTCTATCATATTTCAGAAGCCATAAAGTTACGTCTGCCACGTGAATTTCAGGTTTCGGTGCAAGTCGCAGAATTAAAAGTACCACACGCGTGTGTGTGTGTGTGTGGTTTCGCCAGCCAATATACATTTCTTTATGACTCACATATATGTGCGATAATCTCCCACCTTCATATCACATGTTGTAAACCACTGTTTCAGAAGCCAATCTTTTTTTTTGTGAAAGCATATAGTGTGTACAAGCGCGAAATAAAGATATTTTTTTTCCACGAAGAGCGCGCGGCAAGCAAACTTTCCCAATATTGATTATTCATCGAAAGTAAAGCGAGAAACCGGTCATAATGAAAGTATTCGGGTCAATGTCGGAATATATACACACACATATATGCGAGTAAAAAAGAAGAGAATCTCGAGGGGACGGGTATGCATAATAATTGAAGTTGAAGTCGACGCGATATTATATTTGTATTGTATAATTCGCGTTGAAAAATAAATGACAGTCGACTCGAGGGATTATGTTAAGACCATTGCATGTGTGTTCGTAAGTGTTACGAATTATAATGCATGTCAGCTTTAATGCAATTATTAAAAAAAAAATTTTACCGCGATAAAGATTAATATTAAAAAGCGCGTAGGTAGATGAAAAATAATAAGCAATGTTTTCAAGGATTCTTTCGCGAATATACACGTCGTAGTATATTAGACAAACAATCACTCCTCGAAAAAAAAAAAAAAATTCTTTCACGGAAACGTAACAAGGTCGAAAATTCCACTCGACGCGCACTCGCGCTTCCGCGGATATAATCTCGCGACAGTCTTTGCAAAGAGATATAATACACACTTACACTTGCACACGTACACAGACACATCGGGCGGCTTATATACTTTCACTCGGCGCGAGCGCGAGGTCAGTGAACGCTCGAAGATATATAGGAGGCTGCAACTGCCGAGTCTTATATATGATTCTTCGAGTGTATACATATCGTGAAGGTATAATAGAGATTTTTTTTAAATATAATGAGTCACGATACGAAGGTGTTTATTGTGATTGATTGGTGTTCGGTTTTTTATTTGTCGAAGGATTATTCGCAATATTGTGAATTTTGGCATTGACACGGATATATATATATGGAAATAGCTGTGCCATCATATAGTTTGCACTTTCTTTTCTCGTCGTTGCTCAATCTCATCCTCCCACGCTGAATCGCAATAATTAATATTTTTCAGTCGCGTCAGGTAATAATTATCGAGAAGATGGATTTTTTTTACTCTTTGGGTCATGGCGGTGTATTCATCAGACTGGTAGTGATGACAAAATTATTGTTGATTATTGATCGTTCAATGCTGTTAGTGACCATAATGACTAAGGTTTGAGCTAATTAGAATAACAATTTTAGATTGGCTATTCTTCACAGTTTGAAAAAAAATTGTGTTTTAGTTTATTTTTTACATTCCGTTTCGCTTTGAAAAAAGATTGTTGAGATAATGATGACAACTTCAGTTCTTGCATTATTTAAATGAATAGTCTTGTCTTTCTGTCTCTTCTTGCTCAAGCGTCCGACTTCTTCACAACCGCTCTTATAAAATCTCCGTAGTAATCCATAATAATATGAAACGATATAGCTTTTTTACTTTCCCGGTGCCTGGGTTTCGCGGTTTCAATCGTTTATTCTAAGGATTTCGTTTTTATACTTGCCAAAAGTAAAAGACTACTGCTGTCACTCTAATAATTTCGAAATTTTGTTCATATAGTTTTCACTTACAGCATAGAATATTCTTACTTGCGCGACTAATGACTGCGGTTGAATTTGCAAACGTCAAGAACAAGAAAAAAAGAATACATATAGTCAAAGTACATAAAAAAACTGATGACTCAAAACTAATAAAATCAAACTTCACGTGTAACAGTATTCGTTTGGTACCTTTTTTATTTTTAAATACGTAAAAAGTACATTTGTCAGAATAGATTTAATAGATTTTTTAGTAATTTATTTAGTTACGCTTGCTATGAAATCTCGATAATAATCCACAGCAATATGATACGACGTAGGATTCCTTATTGATTCAGGATCTGTAACGTTGCAAACTGAATCATTCACTCCAACGATTTTTCCGTTACACGCCAAAAGTAAAGGACCGCCACTATCAGCCTAATATTCATTAATTTTTTACAATATATTTCGAACTGATCATAGTTGTAAACATGCTTATACTCACGTAAGCAAGTATCACAGGTGGTTTTGAAACTGTAAAATATAGATTAGGCTCAGTAGGTACTAATTTTGATATAGGCCAGTCTTCCGTAATATCTTCGTATTCTTCTACACTCAAAACTCTCAAGTATACTTTTTGTAACGATAGTGGCATTTGATACCTAGTTTCATTGATATAACCCCAACCAGCTGTTACAACGATACGTTGGTGAACCACTTCGTCGTATGTCAAACCGGATATCACTCCTCGTCTGATGCCTCGAACGCTATCTGCCAACTATAATAATTTAGTATATTAATTTCGATTCTTTCGATTGTTAATTTTGCTAGTTGTCTTACCGTGATAATGCCAATATCGTTATCAGAGTATTGCTTAAACACATTGTTATCTCTAGCCCAATCGTCGTACTCGATAAACGATCGAATGTTGTACGCTCGGCCCTTTTTAATTTCGATATGGCCAACTACAACTACGACGTCTTTATAATGAAGATAGTCGAAACAGTGCGCCGAAGTTAGAACGTGCTTTCTCGTTATCAGCGAACCACCGCAAAAATGATTCTTTTTGCTCAAACTTGCACTGCGACGACATAAAGATACGATAAACGGAAACTCGTTTTTTCGCGCTGACTTGATTGCACTTCCCATAAGTGGATTTGCATTTGATGATCTGCAATCTAATAATTTACCGCGAATTGATTAGCGATATATGGTAAAATTATAAGAAATAGTGAAGCGACACTTACAAAGTGCAAGGAGCTGCAGAAATAACAGTTGAAGAAAGTATTTTCGAGACATGCTTGTTCTTCGACAATCGGCGTAGAAATAAAAAAAAATGAAAATTGACTTGACGCATGAGGAAAGAACGTTCAATAATTCGTGATCTAGTAATATTCGAGACCATAAACCGTAAAACCATCCAGCGTACATTACGTCACGTTTTGTCGTATTGAAAATACTTCTAATATTCCTCGCACAAAAGCGCTTGTACACATATAAATACTGGCTCATTGTATTCTAAACGTTTCGACTCACTAAAAAAGGTAACAACGACCTGTCCAAATACTATCCTCGCTGTCGATTATGATCTCATCTCAAATGATCTAATCTACATTCATCGTCGACCTTTTAACTCCTGTTTATTCAAGTATAAAAAAAAAAGAATCTAAGCAAGTAAAAGTCTTTAACAAGCGAGTATAAGGTCGAAGGATTTGACACGAAACGATGAAGTCATTGAAGGTCGCGATGACAATCGCGCGTCGGAAGGATGTCCGGACCCATACGAGTATAGCACGCGCGCAGCTCGTAAAACACGACAATAGGTGCTTCTTCGGTAGGATGTAAACTGAGAACAGTTTCTTTTGTTACTTCTTTTTCTTCTTCTTCGTTGTTTGTCGACGAATACGTTGATTAGTGTTGCATCTTCGTCGATTTCTTTTTCTTCGTGGATTTTATGGTGATGCAAAGTTTGTAATGATTGAAATTATGAAGGTGTCGATTTCAATGAATTACACATGATGGTTTTATGCAGATTGTCTGCTACTTCTAAATGTTGCCATTAGAGGAATTAATGAACTTACGATAACGTACTTCAATTGTAATACACACTACAAAAAAAAGTTCTTAAATTAAGTAGGAATGTTCTTAAAATAAGTATGCAGCAAATTTAAGAACACGATGTTTTTTAATGAAGCAGCCGGAAAGTTGATCTAAAAATGAATAGGTCTTATTCTTTATGCCAAGAAAAGCTTGATGCAAAAAGATTGATCCTGGTAATTGCAAATAATCACGAGAAAAACGAAAAATAAGAAAGTTCTTAAATTTGCTGCATACTTAAAATAAGAACTATTTTTTGTAGTGCAGTTAGCATGGTTTTATATTTAACTATAAATAAGAAGACTCAGTAGAGAGTTTTACTATCGTCTGTAATTTTTAACAGCGACGTGGGCTCGATCGCACTACAAACCTAATTTAATTTAAAAAAAATACATGTACCTGTATAATTAAAATTCATTTTATAATATTCGTCTCAATAAAACACATCATCGCATTCCTCTCGTTCCTTTTCATTTTCAATCCACACCCTCTTCAGAACAAAATCCACGCCCGTTTCTTCTCACATTTATAATCCAACTTTATCCGATGATCCATAAAACAAAAACAAAAGCATCATTCCTCCCCGCACACAGCGTCTATGTTTAATGCATCGCGCTCGCGATCCGCATCGCAGAGAGATCCGTATACAATGCATTTACAAGACGTCGCGATTCATTCCGTTATATGCTCAGAGACGATCGTTCACTCGACGAACAATCGATTGACTTTTCTCTTGGAATTGATATCTTGGAAATATTTACGGGGTGGATGAAGATTGTAGGATGATGAAGAGTCGAGATTTGTTGGTTCGGAAATAAGAAGATTGAATGTTTGTTCGAGTCGCTTGTATTGAAGTTCAAATATTTATAAGTTAATGCGGCTTGCAAACACGAAAGAGCTTTCAATTTTGACCGTCGGAGGGTTTTATTTACCGATTGTAAGATACGCAGTTGAATTATTTTGTTTCAGCTATATTATTGTGCTGTTTTTTTCAATATTTATCTATTAGATTTTAAAACTCGTTCAATAGTTGTTATCGCCCGGTTGAAAAAAAGCACGTGTTTTTTTACCAACGGGACACGTGTCGTTTTTGTCAAAAAAGACACGTGTCCCCGATCAACGATATCTTCGGTTTTAA
>JAWWMK010030556.1:0-14195 GCA_035047105.1 Galeopsomyia nigrocyanea
TTGTTGGATAACATCTCATTTTTTATAATCTTCCATCATATTAGCTAATCATTTAAGAAAGATAGTTCTTAAAGTAAAAACTAACTACTCTTAAAATAAGTAGTCCAGCCTACTTATTTTAAGAACTTTTTTCCAGCCTTTTGATTTAAAAGCATGGACTACTTAAATTTGCTGCATACTCATTTTAAGAAAAAATACTACTTAATTTAAGAAATTTTTTTTGTAGTGCACTTTGAATCTGTCTGTTATGAATAATAGACAATTTTTTTTTTGCAATTGGAAAATTATTTTATAATGACCCATACTCACCATCGTAATTTCGTTTACGATAAATTATCGTGTCTGTATATATCAACCGTCAGCCAAACGTTGAGCTTTTTTTCTCAAATTCGTTATCCCATTACTAAAATCCGTATGAATTATTAAATCGAAAACGGATAGATCATTAAAAACTTTACCATTGTTAGCAGCCTTGAGCCATCCATTAGCCATTCCGTATACCATTGGCTATTTGCTGGCGATACTCGTTGTGAATCTTAACGATTTCACTTTTCAATTCGCACGGTATTCCCGATGCTAAAATACCAAAAAGAAAAAATTCATGTATCCAAATACAGATTTGCATCGAAAGAATCTCACTAAAATCTTCTACGTCCGTGATCTCGTTTTATCGAGATCGCGAGTACCACAATGCGCGATACAATACTTAAAACTAGTAAAAAATCCGAATACTCTCGTATAATACCAGCCATGACGATTTTCTTTTATCGTCTCGAAATGAAAATGATCCGTCGCGAACTAATCCTTGATATAGTTCCAGTTCTCTCGTAAAAACACTTTAGTCTTGATAATTTTACGAGCGAGATTTGCGCGTTAACTCGTAAAGATCGTATATACGTACGAGCGAGTTTTAATTTTTTCTTTAGATTTATCACGATTGGCCAGCAACGAACAACTTCATCGTTTCTGTAACGAGTAATTTTACGAACTGAAATTGAATTTGCGTTAATCGAGCGTGGTGGTCAATTTATAAATTTGAGAAAGTGATGATATTACACGAAAGCGAAAATAAAAACAATTATAATTTACGAAAAAAAAAATGTTCTCTCTGTCCATCACAGATACAGTTTGCTGGGTGACAAAGCCGAGCGTTTCCAGGTGAACTCGAGTACGGGTGAGATCGTCACGCTGGAGCGTCTCGATCGCGAGCAAACAGCCGTTTACCACTTGACACTGGTAGCGCAAGACTCTAGTCCAACCGAACCACGCGCCTCGGCCGTCAATCTGACCATCATCGTCGATGATGAGAACGACAATGCGCCAAGGTTTTCTAGTCCCAGATACACCGCTTATGTTCCTGATTCGACAACCAAAGGTAAGTCATTCTTAATAAAGTCTCTTAGTCGTACGAAATACTCAAATTTTCTTTTCTCGTTCCTCAACAGGTGACTTCGTGTTCGGCGCGAAGGCAGTCGACGACGACATCGGCGACAATGCCCGCATAGTCTATCGTCTCCAAGGCAAAGATTCCCATCGTTTCACCATCGATCCGAACAACGGTGTGATACGCTCGAAGGAGACACTGTCGTCGGGTGGTCACAACACTTATCAATTGCAAATCGAAGCTTCGGATTGCGGCGTCGAACCGCGTTCCGTCACCGCCGATCTTGTGGTTCACTTGTGGGAGAGACAATTGTTTCCGAGCTTTCAACCCGCCACTACTACGAGATTCATCTTGAAAGAGGACGTGCCCGAGGGTAAATTGGTGACAACCCTCGGTGCTACGACTCCGAAGACCGGACCTGCTAGCGATTTGGTGTTCGGTATGGCTGGTGGTAATGTCGGCGAAGCTTTGAGGATCGATTCGCATACCGGAGAGGTTTGTATAACGATACAATTTTTCGTTAATGTTGATCTTTCGATTAAAAAAAAAATATATTTTTACACTTTCATTTGATATGTACTTGAAGGTGGTGATTGCATCCGGATTCGACTACGAGACAGCGCCACACTACGAAGCATGGGTCGAAGTTCGTGACTCCGGCAATCCGTCACTTAGAAGTGTCATTCAATTGCTCGTCAACGTGACGGACGCCAACGACAATGCACCAGTGATGGATTTGGCTGTCTACAACGCTTCGGTGCCCGAAGAGGAATATCCACCGCAATTCGTGACCAAGATCTCAGCTAAAGATGCGGACTCCGGACAGAATCGAGAGATCACCTATCACCTGCTTGACGATTTCGAGGAGACTTTTATCATTGACGAGATGACTGGTGAAATCAATACTAATGCCAAATTAGATAGGGAAGAGGTAAGATATTTATCACTTGATTTTCGTCGATTTCAAAATTTTATTGTTCTAAACTTCTCAATTATTATTTTTTCAGATCTCCTCTTACGAGCTTCTAGTGGAAGCTCGCGATCGTGGAACACCAAGTCTAACCGGCACAGCTACGGTCCTCGTGACGATACTCGACAAAAATGACAATCCACCGCGATTCACTCGTCTCTACAGTGTGAACGTGACGGAAAATTCGGAAATTGGTGCTTTCGTGATTCGCATCACGAGTAACGATCAAGACGAGGGTTCAAACGCCAATGCCACGTACAGTTTTACGGACAATCCCAGTGGCAAATTCGCCATCGATCCGTACAGTGGTAACGTCACCGTGGCCGGACACCTCGATCGCGAAGTGCAAGACGAGTATTTGTTAAAAGTGTCGGTGGTCGATGGTGCTTGGGGTGCCGAGACACCATTAACCATCACGATTCAAGATCAGAACGACAATCCACCCGAGTTCGAGGAAGAAAACTACCACTTCCACTTTCCCGAATTGCAAAGGCGAATGGCTCACGTTGGTACTGTCGTCGCGACCGATCGCGACAAGCAAGGACCAAATTCCGTGATATCGTACAGTCTGTTACAACCTTCAGACTTGTTCAGTGTGGATCCAGCGACTGGTGATATCTTCAGCAAACGAACATTGAGATACAAGCATACGAAACGACCCGCATCGCCGGAAAATTTATACTCTCTTTACGTTGTTGCCACGGACAATGGTAAACCACCACTATCGACGAAGACGATCGTCTACGTGAGTATCGTCGACTCGAACAACAATCCACCTCGTTTCGAGCAACGTTCCTATCTCTGGCCAGTACCCGAGGGTTATCCCACCAGCAAGAAACTCGCTCAAGTATTAGCACTCGACAGCGAGGATTACGGCGTTAACGCGGAGATCGACTACTCGATAGCTGCCGGCAACGGTTCCGAGTACTTCTACGTCGAACCGAAGAGTGGTTGGGTTTACGCGAAGAAGAGTCTCGCTTCGTTCGAGCCTGGTACAGCGTTCACCGTGAAAATTCGAGCTACGGATAAAGGTGTGCCACCTCAACACGACGAAGTTTTGGTAACGTTGGTGATCACCGGCGAGAACAAACATTCACCAGCGTTCGCCGCGGTGAGTTATCAGGTTCGAGTGCCGGAGAACGAACCGGTGAACACTACAATTCTTACGGTCAATGCTGTTGATTCCGATGATGGACCGAACGGAATGGTACGTTACGAGATTTCAGCTGGTAATGAGAGACACGAGTTCTCGATAAATTCGGTTACCGGTGTGGTTACCATTCTCGAGACACTCGATTACGATACTATTCAGGAATATCGATTGAACATCACCGCCAGAGATCTTGGGTTCGAGTCTAAGAGTTCCATCGCTACTTTGACCATCAACGTCTCGGATATCAATGACAACTCGCCGACCTTCAATCAGAGCCTTTACGAAGCTTATTTGCCGGAGAATTCACCACCCCAGTACTTTGTGTTCAAGGTCGTAGCTAAGGATATCGACTCGCCCAAGTACGCTGTTATACAGTACAAGATTCTTGGTGGCAGCGGTAAAGAGCATTTCCAGATCGAGTCGAACACAGGTGTGATCAGATCTAAAATTAGCTTCGACTACGAAGAAGCGAACGAATACACTCTAGACATAGTTGCTGCCAATCCAGACACGAATCCTCAAATGGTCGGTTTCACAACGGTTCTAGTGCACATCACGGGAGTGAACGAATTCTATCCAAAGTTCATCCAACCGGTGTTCCACATGGACGTGTCCGAGAGTGCAGACGTTGGCACATCGGTCGGAGTTATCCAAGCGACAGACCAAGACGCTGGAATCGACGGCAAAGTGTTCTACCTGTTCGTCGGTGCATCCAACGATCGTGGATTCTCCATCGGACCCGAGACCGGTATCATCAGTGTGTCTCGAAGATTGGACAGAGAGACGCAGAACCGCGCGATTCTCACCGTTATGGCGAAGAATTCCGGTGGTATTAGAGGCAACGACACCGACGAGGCGCAAGTGATCATTTCCATTCAAGATGGCAACGATCCACCCGAATTCCTTCAAGACTACTACAAAGCCAGTGTGTCCGAGGGCGAGAATATCGGCACGAAAGTACTGACAGTTCGAGCGATCGACAAAGACGTGAGACCGCAGAACAATCAATTCTCTTATTCTATCATTGCTGGAAACGTCGGTCAAGCTTTCAAAGTCGATCCGCAATCCGGCGACGTTGAGACTGCTAAGATGCTCGACAGAGAGATGATTTCCAGTTACGAGCTGATCATCGGAGCTATCGATATCGGTAGTCCACCGCAAACTGGCAGTGCCACAGTGAGAATCGAGTTGACCGATGTTAATGACAATGGACCGACGTTCGACGCCAACCAAGTTGTCGGTTACGTTAGCGAGAACGAACCTGCCGGCACGAGTGTCATGACTCTAAGCGCGACCGATCCTGATTTACCACCCAACGGAGCGCCTTTCTCCTACAAATTGATCGGCGGCAAGCAGATGGATTTGGTCAGTCTCGAGAAGCATTCCGGATTATTGAAGACCACCAGGAGTTTGGACAGAGAGATTGCGCCTCAGCTTGATCTTTTGGTAAGATTTTTTTTTTTATAAATTCGTGACGCCAAAATTATCGTACCAGTACAAGCGCGAATAGATAATTATTTCTCGACGCGTGTACGCATTGATCGACGAACAAAAAAAAAAAAAAACAAAAAAAAGTTGGACGTCCTAAACAGTACCCATCGAAGCTTACCCAATAAAATTGTTAAAAAAAAAATAAAATTGTTTCATACCCCGCAGGTGGAAGTGCAAGATTCAGGTAATCCGCGTATGCGAAGCGAGCACGCCATCACGGTGCACGTGTTGGACCAAAACGATAGCCCATCGACGCCACGCTCGGTGCACGTGACGGTGCACGCGTTCCAGTCGCGTGCGCCGCTCGGCAAAATCGCCGATGTCAGACCCAACGACCCCGACACCAGCGGCGATTACAATTGCCGTATAGTCGGTACATCGGCTCTCACCATACCAATGGCCTGCGATTTGCATGCCGCCAAGATCACTCCGGGTTGGTATTATTTTATAAAGGTTTTGCTCGCGATTTCTTTTTTTTTTTCTTCTTCTTTTCGCCCTCGAGGCGAATAGGAGCTTTCTTTCCTTTTTTTTTGGCAGGATGATTGAAGGGAGGGCAACGATGTTTGCGTGTAGATTGATTGGTTGGTTTGATAGACTCTTTGCTGCGAGCAGTAGGCTTTTAAAGTTTTTTTTTATCGATAATTTTTGTGAATCATTTCGAGATCGACCCGCGTACTTTAAAAATCTAAAAATAAACAGTATCTCTAACACGAACGAATTGTCGATTCAACAGGTGTCGGCTACTCGCTGAGCGTGTCGGGCAACGACGGACGTCATCCGGACGTGGTGTCCAAAGTGACCGTGGAGTTCGTCACATTTTCCAACGCGACGGTGGAGAATAGCGTGACCATGCAAATATCGCGTCTGAAGGCCGCCGATTTCTTGACCAAGTACTACAGAGCGCTGCTCGAATTGCTGCAGGGCGAATTGGAAATCGGTGACCAGCTCAACATTTACAGCGTCGACGAGAAGGACGGA
Organism: Galeopsomyia nigrocyanea; assembly: GCA_035047105.1. Taxonomy (NCBI): domain Eukaryota; kingdom Metazoa; phylum Arthropoda; class Insecta; order Hymenoptera; family Eulophidae; genus Galeopsomyia; species Galeopsomyia nigrocyanea. The sequence goes on from JAWWMK010030556.1 coordinate 5,977, forward strand.
CACATCGAAGTTTACATGGCCGTCTCGTCTCCTCAAGGTATTGAATTATTCATCGTCGTTGTGTACATGTATATTTTGTCGTGACGATTGATTGCCGCTCTCGACTGCGAGAATTTGCGATACTTTGCAGAATAACCCGATAATTTTGAATAACCAATTTCAACCGAATTTTTACAGGCTACCGAACGAAGCAAGAACTACGCGATTTCCTACAACGAAAACGCGTGCAAATGGAAACGCTTCTGGAAAGCTCGCAATTGACAATCGGTTACTCACCGTGCAAGAGCGACGCCTGCGACAACGGTGGCGTGTGCAGCGATCAGATAGTCGTACACGAGACGGCTCGCATTGTCGACAGTCCAACGTTGATACTCACGTCGCCGAGGGTCGTTCACGAGATGATATGCAAGTGCAGAGATGGCTTCACCGGAGATCGCTGCGAGAGAAAGCAGGATCCTTGCGCGCCTAATCCTTGTCATTCCGTGAGTTCAACTATTACAAAAAAAAAAAACTAAAAAAAAATGTGAAATCGTTGAATTAATCCCAACAATTCTTTTTTTTCCCTCAAGGGTGGGCAATGTCGTCGAATGGGTTTCGACTTTCATTGCAGCTGTCCCGCAGATCGCGAGGGTAAACTTTGCGAGCTCGAACGCGGTGACGCTTGCGCGAGCAATCCATGCGGAAACGGCGGCTCCTGCAAAGAGAGTCCCGATGGTTCGAGCTTCTTCTGCCTCTGTCGCGCTGGTTATCGCGGCAATCATTGCGAGGTGCTCACCGATTCTTGCAGACCGAATCCTTGCTTGCACGGTGGACTTTGCGTTAGCGAGAAACCAGGGTAATTAATTATACTTTTTTATTCAATTGAATGAATGCGTTGCGAGAATTATGATCTAACCGTGATATTCTTTGTTTTTAGATACCGATGCAGTTGTCCAGAAGGCCGTTATGGTCGTCACTGCGAACGCTCGACGTTTGGTTTTGACGAGCTTTCCTACATGACCTTTCCAGCTTTGGATTCCAATACCAACGACATAACCGTCATTTTCGCAACTACCAAACCAAACGTTCTGCTACTTTACAATTACGGACCTCACAGCGGTGGACGCTCGGACTTCGTCGTGCTGGAACTCGTCGAAGGCCGAGTTGTCTTCTCGTGCGGTGGTGCTAGAAGCGCAATCACGTCGCTCACCCTCAAGAGCGAAAGATCTCTGGCCGATGGCGCGTGGAGGAAGATCACAGCTACGAGAAACGGAAGGGTTGTGTCGCTTAGCGTTTCGAATTGCAAAGAACACGGGGACGCGTGCGACGAGTGTAAACCTGGCGATGGCACTTGCTACGTCGACGATGTTGGTCCTATTGGGTATGTATTTTTTAATTATCTAAATGTACATTTTTTGACATTTTTACAATTATCTATAATAACGTTTTTTTATTGTCTTACAGAACCTTGAACTTCAACAACAACCCCCTGATGTTCGGTGGCTTAGTCAACTCCGATCCGATCCTCGAGCGACCAGGTCAAGTTCACTCCGACGACTTCGTTGGCTGTGTACATTCGGTATCCGTGAATGGTCGAGCGCTCAATCTCAGCAATCCGCTGTCATCGCGCGGTGTCAAACCCACCTGCGCCAGATCCGAGAACGGACCTTGCTCCAAACCAACGGCCAGAGAGCGAGACAATTTATGCGGACACGGCAAATGTTACGACAAGTGGAGTAAACCAGCGTGCCAGTGCGGCAAGATCAACGCGCCGAATTGTCAGGGTGCTTTGGAGCCCGTCAATCTCAGCGAGGGTGGTTTCATCGAATACAAGGTAAAAATTATACTCTATAAAATTCAATTGAAATAATTTTTTTTCTCAATATTTTACTAACACTATAACGCATTTTCTAGGTGTCCGAGAAACATCGTCGAATGCAATTGCTCGAATACCTCTACGGTGGAACGACACTGTGGCACGGTGGTTTGACATCCCGTTATCCCGAAGAGAACGTCGTCCCACTAATTCCAACAACCGCACCATCCAAGAGTATCCACCTAATGTTCCGCACGGTGAAACCCGACGGAGTGCTCGTCTACGCGGCGACCAACAACCACTACACCTCGGTAGAACTGCGAAACGGTCACATAAGTTATGCCTCGTTGCTCAGCTCGCCGGTGAACATGAGCGGCGACGAGGGCAGCAGTTTGGCCGACGGTAGATGGCACAATCTCACTTTACATTCTCACGCGAGAGGATTGAAGATGTACGTCGACGGCGAATTGGCCGGCGATGAGTTGGATTCCGCTGGTGTGCACGACTTTTTGGACCCTTACTTAACCCTCCTGACCGTCGGTGGTGTAAGACGAGACTTGTATCTAGCCTACGATGGTTTGCCGAAATCCTTCGAGGGCTGTTTAGCCAATTTCACGGTGAACGGCGAAGCTCAGCCGTTCAACGGTTCCGGTTCCATCTTTCCGGAAGTCATCTATCACGGTAACGTGCATCTCGGTTGTCGTGGTCCGATCGGTATCGCCGCGGCTACCGCTGCCGATCCACTGAGCGTCGGTATCACACTCGTCATCGTGTTCTTCATCATCCTCTTTGTCGCCATACTCGCGAGCTTCGTTATCTTTCGGCTGCGTCGTCAGAACAAGGAGAAATCGGCTACCACCGTGGTGGTCAACAAGAACACCAATGCCATTCTCACCGGTAACTCGCTTGTGTCGTCGCAGCAGGACAACCTGATGACGAGGCACGAAAACACTTACATCTCGGACGGCTCGGACTTGCGCAACATTCGACCGCCGGAGCTGGTCTCCAAGAAGTACAAGGAGCGCGAGGTGTCGGCGCCTCAACGACCCGACATAATCGAGCGTGAGATCAGCAAAAATCCACCGATCAGGGACGAGCATCCACCGTTACCACCGGCGACGCACAGCCAAGAACCGGATTTGCCGGAGCATTACGATCTCGAGAACGCCAGCTCGATCGCTCCCAGCGACATCGACATCGTGTATCATTACAAGGGTTACAGAGACGGAATGAGAAAATACAAAGCGACACCGCCGCCGATCAACAGTTACGCCAATCATCACAAACACACCAATCAGCAGCACAGGCACGCCGGACCTTTTCCACCACGAGCGATGCCACCGCCGTCCGTAGGTCAACCCACTCCGACTCCGAAGTTGCTGCAAAGTACGCCTTTGGCGAGGTTGTCGCCAAGCAGCGAATTGTCGGCGCAACAACCGAGGATACTCACGTTGCACGACATCAGTGGGAAACCATTGCAGAGTGCGTTGTTAGCGACCACCTCGTCGTCGGGTGGTGTCGGCAAAGACGCTATGAATTCCAACAGCGAGCGTAGCTTGAATTCACCGATAATGAGTCAACTGTCCGGTTCGACTGCCAGTCGAAAAGTGGCGCAACAAGTGCCGGAATCGGTTAGCAATGGTGTAGCCACAGTTCCTATGGGACTCACCGCCGAGGAGATCGAGCGACTGAACTCGCGTCCACGAACGTCGAGTCTCGTGTCCACCCTCGACGCGGTGAGTTCGTCGAGCGAGGCTCGGGGACCCACTCACCACTTGCATCGAAGACACACGCCGCCACCGGTGAAACGACGCAATTCGTCGACGACCGAGGAGAGCGGCAACGACGACAGCTTCACCTGCTCGGAAATCGACGAACGCGCCGACGACGACGACGACATTTACAGCAAACCCGAGGAGGGCACCGCTGGCGAGGAGAGCAAACGCGGTTTCGACAGCTCGTTTCGCGGCTCGCTCAGCACACTCGTCGCCTCCGACGACGACATGTCCACGCGGATGGGTGGACTCTATAGACCGGCGATCAACGCCGAGGCAGCCAATACCGCGTTGAGTTGGGATTATCTGTTGAATTGGGGACCGAACTTTGAGAGTCTCGTTGGTGTGTTTATCGACATCGCCGAGCTCCCCGATGGCAATAATAGGGTACCGAATTCGCTGAGGCTGCCGAATAATATCGCCAAACCGTCCGAGGAATACGTTTAGAATGTGTGTAATCTTGCCATAGTGTAAATTTATAATTCCGCGAGGAAATTGACCTTGTATCAGGGTTATAACCGCCGATTATGTAATTTGTACAGTTTTTTTTTTGTTACGAACGCCATTGGTGCAATGTAGCTTGTAAATTATTTCGAATTTTTAGTGTGCCTTAATCTTTCCACGAGTCCGTTAGGGTTTATTTAATTCAAGCCATATACTATGTATAAATGCGTAGGTTTTTAATTGCCAGACTGATTTTATTATTATATAGGTAACGTTTAATATTGCCATTTCGTCGTTTATACAATGTGGCTCGATCGCGATGTAAATTATTCTATTAATATTATTATTATTATTTTATTTGTTGTTTGTATATAGGGATGAAGCCTCCCAGTGAACGTGTTTTTATTGTATAAAAATAAAAGAGAAATTAACTGCGCGAATGTATAATGTATTTAGTTTGTAAGTTAGTTTTTAAGCGTATTTTTAATAAACAATTATATAAAAATATGCACATACTCTTCATTGTCAAATGATACCTCAAAATTCTTCTTTTATTGTGGTTCTGTAGAGGATAATAATGAAACGAATTGTTTTTTTTTTCATCAAAATTTTATTTCATATGTAAAGATATGAATATAAGTCTTACACACGTTAAATTTTTGTCATAAAATCGTTAAAAAAATTTGTTCGATCGTAAAAGTCATTCGTAAAACTTTATTATAGTCTTCCAAGATGATTACAAGTTTTTATATCATTTTGTACTATTTTGATGAAGTTCTGATATAAAAGTGACGGAAGTCATGTAATTACAGTCTTAAGTCTAATGAGGATATATTGCAGTCTTTCTATCAATTATGGTCAGGTTCTCATCATCAATTATTATTTGATACATGCTGATGAAGTTTTTAAACTAATACCTTATTATGTATAACATAATGACGCACGTCAAAAGATTATATCAATGATGGATTTTTTTTTTAATTTTCACTCAATTCAATGCTTAATACATATAATGTATATAATAATGTGCACCTTATGAAATTATTATTTATCAACTATGACTCAATACAGTCAAAGTTATAGCCATTTAGCTTTGAAAATAAATACTATTTTCATTTATGTAATAATTCTTATGGATTAATCAATTTGGTAAAATCACACATGTGCATGTAGATACATAAAAGTTTATGTACTTTTCTGTAATTAAAATATTAGTCTCATCCAATGAGAAGCATGATAAAAATTTCATATATGAATTTCATGATGCACTTCATTCTATTTATAATGTAAGTATAAATAAATATTATTTGTAAAAAAATGCTACTGAGACATTATAAAATATGTAATGAAAGTAAAAGGCACCAATCGTACAAATATTACCAGTTGTCTAAAAATTCAAAACCAGTTTTTGGAATCTCAGGTTCTTGATTGAGCTGTGACGATTGATAACTACTGTACGAACTAGGAGTATCAAGTAACGCAGTTGACTCAATGTCGTTTGATTTCAAATGACTTCCAAAACTAATATTCATTTGACTTTTATCATCGTTACCTACTTTTGAATTCATCCGCAAGCTCTTTTGTGGCACTAAATTCTCCATGTCATCATCAGAGGTATTTTGGATTTTCAATAATGAAGTCTTATTGATCAGCTTGGCAAATATGCCTTCAGATGGCTCACTGTCGACACAACTGCTTAGAAGGGTACTGCTACGGTCTTCAGTTGAAAATATTGTATCCGAATAATTTTCAGTTTGATAGAAACTGGTCTGGCTCGATGGTGGGCTATAGTTATCTTCTAAGGAGTCATCTCTTATAGTACATTTATTCTTGAAGTGAGATGCGTCAGACATAAAGCTGCTTATTATCTTGGTATTTATATCACTAGTTTGATCCAGACAATCAAGATTCATCTGAGACTGTGTCATAAAAGAGAATGGACCAGAGTGTTCATCTTTGAAACGTAGAGTCTGAAAATAATGTTCAAGCCATCAGTCAGTCTCAATGAGTAATATTTAATAATTAATGCAAATTGCTTAAACTCTTACCAGTCCAGTCTCATCGTACATGTACTTCATGCCAGTTTGTATCCTGAGTTTCGGATAATATTCAGGATAATCTTTGGTACTCTCCAAGCTGTTGGAAACATATTTCAGAGCAACTTCTGGCTGAATAATAGTCTCATCGATAGCCTTATTCCTCTCCTCCACACTCAACGTACTCCAAAGTCCCTCGTAAGCATCCTTTGTAGCAGCAACGTCTTCTCCTATTCTCTTTGCCAGAGGATTGATACTGTAAAAGTAATCCTCCGCGATAGCACTCATTGTTTTAGCACTCATCTCGAACAATCAGCCAATTTTTTATTGTTTTGTCATGTCGTCACACAGAATGTTTATCGCGACAGTCGTCGTGCACTGCAGCTGCGATGAACACACTTGCATTCTACCTTCATTGTTGGCACATGCGATTGTTTGTCACAAATGAACGTTAATTAAATCATTGTTTTTGTGCGTCGCGCACAGTGTGAATGGACTCTTTATTGATGGAAAGGAGAGATGACAACACCCTCCCATCTCCCATCTCAATCCTTATCCCCTCTCCTGGCACTTGCCAGCACTTGCGATTACACCAATTTACAATACACAGTTTACACTACACGTAAATACGCGTATGTGACAAGTCAGTACGTCACAGCAAGTTCTCACTTTTCAGTTGTTTGTGCGGACTCGGAGACTGCGGAGAGTGTTGCGCGAAACATATAAATAATGTGCACGTGCGTCTGTATTTCGATTGATTAATTGGTGAGTTGAATTATTGATTATTGTTCAAGTTCAAGAACACAAGGTTATCTGCTTTATTGAAAAGTGTATCAAACCGTTATTGCATACTTCATCGATTGTCGCTTTCTCTCTCCTCATCTCTGCGTGTATCTTCATTCGACCAAATATATAAATATCATTTCAATTCTAATACAGTTCGATTGCACGCTATCTCTTTTGAAAATACTCTTATAACCTTACTTCATTTCTTTTACTGGCGCACAGATTGCAGATTGCAATAATTCATTTTCGAACGTTCTACACAATTTCAATATGAACAGATTCGAACGTCCGAAATTCGATACTAACTGACTTCACTTCGTCTATTTTTATTATATGGTGGATTGATTGCCTATCTGTTTGTAAATTAATAGCTCTGATAGTAAAGATAAAGTAATACAAATATCTTTACATTTTTTTAACGTAAATAACTTTTTTAAAAGATTTTTTTTAATGTGAATGACTTACAGGAGAATGACATTGAATTTGCGTCATTTAGATAAAAAAATAATTGCCTCATTCAATCCTACACAACTGAAAAATGAAAACGCCAAAGATTACTCATTTCTTCGATGTGATAAAGAAAGAAGTGATACCCCAATCCGAAGCGACTTCATCAACAAAAAATAAGGGTGCCGTATAAATTTACTGTCTTTTCAGCTTTGTGAAAACGGAAAATAGACATTGCAATTGTTTAATGTTTACAGAGACTGATTTGAAAATTAATTTCAAAACTTTTTTAAAATAAAATTTCGTTTCATTTAAGAGTGGAATAATTTTTTTGGTGCGTTTTCTCTTCAATAGCAAGACTCGTGCCTCACGAGTTAGAATAAAAAAGCTTTTTTTTTGACCAGAGAAAATATTGGCCATTACCTGTTTGAATTATAGATTATTCGAGAAGAATAACCCAGGGTTTTACCTATTTTATGTTGCAATTAGTCGATGTGTTCACAGCATATTATTACGCGATTATAACGAGATATTACAATGAAAGAATTGACATTAATGATATGTACTTACATCTGTAGCTGACAAATCAGCTAATTTATGTACTGGATGTCGTTTCAAAATAAACAAGTCTTAATTACTTTCAATTTATTTGCATTTACAAAGGTTTTATTGTAAATATTTTTCTACATTTATATATTGGATAATTCTTGGCTATTTCAATCACTCTGAAACATTGATATCTTCGATTTTTTTCAAACTTGGCACAGTTGTTACTTATGCAGAGGTCAACATGTGTGCACAGTTTGAGATCAAAATGTTGATTATCGGCTGAGTTATCAACAGTTGAAAAAAATCTGAGTTTTTTTTTGAAACGCGATATCTCGGTAGCTATTAAAGATATCGGGACGATCTTCTTTTGAAAATACGCGTAAAGAC
>JAWWMK010030567.1:0-14185 GCA_035047105.1 Galeopsomyia nigrocyanea
ACTTGGGCGCTGACAAAACGAGAGGAAAATAGGTTTAGAGTATTCGAGAACAAAGTACTTAGAAAAATCTATGGGCCTAAAAGGGACGAAGAAACTGGTGAATGGAGAAAACTGCATAATGATGAGTTACATGGCCTATATGACTCATCTAATATTAATAGAGTAATGAAAGTGCGTAAATTGAAATGGACGGGACATGTAGCTAGAACAGCCAGGCGAGTTCTGAGGGGTCAACCGACCAGTACGAGACCTTTAGGCAGGCCAAGAAATAGATGGGACAAAAATGTTAGAGATGATTTAAATAATTTAGGGTGTAATGGTGCACGTTGGATGGAAGATGCTCAAGATAGAGAGGTTTGGCGGCCTCGGGCAGATGAAGCCATGAATTTTCGAGTTCCTAAGGCTAACTAATAATTTTTTTTGTCGTGGTAAAAAACAGCCAAATCCTCATGGACCATGACATCCGAACGGACAGGAGGCCGTCGAAACGACTCACAAGCCAATTCTCGCGTCGTGAGAGGGACTCATCGACCTTCTCAGATAGGGCAGTTACAAGTAACTCCCGAATCATCGGAGGCCTACTGACCGTCTAAACCTCCTTAACCCTTACCAGCCAATAAACTGTCCGGCCAGGGAAAAGTAACATCCACCAATGTCACAACCCCCCAACGTGGAACTGCGTAAGCATTAGTTCTCCGTTTGGGGGTCCTTGCTGTAAAGTTTCATAACTGTACGTTCGTGTATTATCCTTTGCTCATGCATTCATTCCAACTGTCGCATTCACTCGCTCATTTGTCACATTCAATTATCCAGATATCCTTCGTCTTGCTTATCTCTCAGAACGGCCTCCGCGAAGACCGACACCAGATTCCAGGCACTCCTGCTCTGTACCATCGATTCAATAATGTTGTCAGGCGTCAAGTTACGTCCTATTTGCGTTTCGAGCTGTCGTCTGTTTACCGACCAATATGAGCAGTTGAAGAACGTATGCTCTGCATCGTCCTTCTCGTGACCACAAATGGTCCGGTGTTCTTACCCTTTACCTTAAAAACAAGTAGTACCTGAAATATCCGTGCCCCGTGAGCATCTGGGTGAGGTAAAAGTTCACCTCCCCAGCCTCCCTCCCCAGCGATTGCGTCAGGTCACCTATCAGTCGTCGTGTCCAGTTACTTGTCAGGTCCGCGGACCATCGTCTCTGCCATTCACCCATCGTCCTGTCCCTCTCGTTAGCTGCTGCTTCCGATCGAGGCCTATTTGCGCACCTATCGTATATATTCTTCCGTTCCCTCGCGAGAAGATCTATGTCACGCCCGCCACCACCAGTATAGCTTCTTGCGAGACCGTCCGGTAGGCACAGACTATCCTGAGAGCTCCCTGTCGCTGCACGCTGAGCAGCCATTTCCGATAGGTTTCTTTATCTAGTGCGTAAAAAGGAAAGCTTCGTGTCTAGAATGACCCCTAATCGTTTCATCACTCCCTTAGTCTCTACCCTCTCCGTACCTACGTTTATCGTGATGATTGTGTTTATTCTCTGCCTCGTCAGTAGTGCTAATTCAGTCTTGTGTAGGGCTAGCTCGAGTCCGTGCTCCCTCATCCATGTGTTGATGCGCATCATAACTATATTTAAAGTCAGCTGTGCTAGTTCCGGAGTCCGGTCAGCGATCACTATTGCAACGTCATCGGCGTATGCAACAAGCGATGCATTTTCCGGTAGCTCTAGTTTCAGCAGACTGTTATATATCACATTCCAGAGCAGCGGCCCAGAATGGATCCCTGAGCTACACTTGCCGTGATTTCCGTGCTTCTTTGACCGTCCGCGGTCTCATAAATCATGCTTCTGTCCCGAAGGTAATCCGCTACCACTCGCATCAGGTAGTCCGACACGTCGAATGTCCGAAGAGATCTCAAAATATCAGTCCACCTGACGGAGTTGAAAGCGTTCTTTATGTTGAGTGCAGCTACTAGAACCAGTGGTCTGGCACCGTGGCACACCCGTCTAACTTTGGTAATCGTCTCTATTATTACTCGAATAGCCCCTATCGTCGACCGCCCTCTGCGAAAATCGTGCTGGTTATCCGCGAGTCCTCAGGAGGAGTCTATTGCGCTCGTGAGTCGGGGTCTGAGTAGCTGTTCGTAAAGCTTTCCCGCTGTATCGAGTAGGCTCAGTGGCCTATGAGATGACGGAACCTCTGGGTCTTCCTTTCCTTTATAAAGGAAAACCAGGCGGGTCGTCTTCCAACGTTCGCTAAACGTCCCTGTCTGTAAGCACGCGTTCTACATATCCAGGAGAATACTGGGTCTGATATTCGCTATCAGTCTCAGTATCTCTTCTGGTCTTTCGTCAGGTCCAGGCACCTTTCCAGCCTTCAGCGAAGAGGAAGCTCTCTTGAGCTCCTCCTCGGTGAATTCTGGGACCACTTGTTTGCTGTCGTCTACTGTCTCCTCTCTCACAGAGTGAGATGGGAAAAGTCCGTCCACTATCGTTTGCATTGTGTCACTGTCTTTCTGTTCCGGGGCGCCGAACGCTCCCAATCTTTTGGTCACTATTTTTTAGCCTAAACCCCACGGATCCCGGTTTATCTCATCGCATAATTCCTTCCAGCAGCGATCTTTGCTGTGCTTTATGGCTTTCGTCAGCGTTTTCCTAGCTGTCTTGTATTCCGCGGACAGAAACTCGACATTCGGTCTCCCTCTTTCGCGGGCGCAGTACAACCTTCTTCTGCATCTAATACACTCCCTCCGCAGTGAGCTAATTTCTTCTGTCCATCAGTACGTCGCTCTCTTGTCCGGTCTGTTTCCCTTTCGCGCCATGGAAATGTCGCAGATTCCACGGATCAGATCCATAGTTCTGTCTACGAGCCAATCAGTTTTTGGCTTATCGATCAGGTCTGTGTGTATTTCATCCGATGGAGCCGGGGCCTCCTGTAGGGCCTTCGAGAAACGCTCTCTGTTGAGTTTTCTCAGGTTCCACCGTGGAGGCCGTCGGCGAGCCATCGCATCCCTATTCGTGCCGTCTGACACATCAAAGACGATGTGCTGGTGATCGCTGGCCGTATAGTCCTCGGAAACCCGCCATTGCCTTATCCATCGCTGGATTCTCTCCGATACAAACGTCACGTCGGGTATAGAGCTTCCCACCCCGGTCTTCGGTAAGTCATCCTCTCTCCTCGGTTAGCAACCACTAGTTCGAGCCTTGCAGCCATCTCCAGCAGAAGCCTCCCTCTCTTGTTTGTCGTTGGCATTTCCCACTCGATCGCTCTAGAGTTGACGTTGCCCACGACAATTAAGTCTCCCGGTAGATCCCTTAACGCATCTTCTAAACTTTCCAACTTGTCCTCGAAAACCCTGATGGAGCAGTTCGGGGTAAGGTAGACGCCCGCGTAGATGACAGCTCCCACCTTCATCCACACGAAGTCCTCGCTTGCCCCCGACCCTTGTATGCCAGATCTCGAGGCCCCCCTGATCCATATTGTCGACGTGCCCGAGAGGTTGGAGAACCAGGTCGGAGTCGCAGTCAAGTTTCTGTACTGTTCGCTGATAATCAGTATGTCGACATTGTGTTCTGTTGCGGTCTGGTCTAACAGCAGTTGCGTCGCTTCGCATCTGCGTAAATTACCTTGGATTACCGTGGCCATTTTTGTTTGCTTTTCTGCATTCCTTCAATACAGTCCTGAAGATCCTGCACGCTCCCGAGCCGGGAACATGTTTCGTCTCCTCATGGCCCGCATCAGAGCACAGGAAGTACGATAAGTCCATCTTCGCGCACGCTTTACTCGCATGCCCGCATTTCCAGCACGCTGCCCGTCTGTCTACTCTCTGGCAGTCCTGTCTCTTGTGTCCGTAGTCGAGGTATCTGAAACAACGCGGGACCGATATTCTCTGCCTTATATGGCAGGAGAACCATCCTATTTTAATGCGGCCTTTACGAAGTAACACTCGCGCTGCCCCCTCTTCAAGCTCGCATATCGCCATGTACTGTTCCCTAGTATTAGGACCGAAGATGGGCACCCTTGGATCTCGCGAATCGCCAGATTCCCGTGCCAGTGTCTCTTTAACGTCTTCCGTCGTAGCTTTACAGACTAGGTCTAAAATCTCTAGGTGTATACCCGGAGCCATACCCCTGACTTTTGCGTGCGTTCCCAACCCTTGGCTTATCTCGGACTTGAAGGAGCTGCGATCAGAAGCTCTGCCTCGTAACCGCAGTATGACTCCCCCCCCCCATCCTTTGTCTTTCTGTGGCCCTGAACACTGACATTTGAGGCTTCAGGGTTCACCTTTAATTTCAATTCGCGCATAATGTCTGCGTACGTCTTGCCGTCGGTCTGAGTAAGGTCCCTGCGTCATTCTTCGCTCTTACGGGTTTCATTTTTGCCTTCTTCCTCTTTTCCTCCCTGACCTTGTTTTGCCTATTGTCCTCGTTCGTGGCAGTCTGAGTTGGAGCGTTCTCTGTCCTGCCGTTTTGTCTCTGTTTTTGCTCTCTCCGTTTTGCTTTCTTCGAGACTATCTTCCCGTAGCCCGAGTTCGCGTCTTTTACTCATGCATAAGCGGGGCTCTGCTCGGGGCTACTTCCGAAGCTCGGTCTTGGTCGTTTCGAAGTACCAGTTCCACCGGCATCCGCTTTCGCCCGGGACTCCGTGAAATAGTTCAGACGATCACATTTATGCGCGATACTCTCGGCACACCCGATCTCTTTCATGCCTTTTGTGATCACCGTGCTGATGTTCTTCTGTATCTGCGTCTGTACGCGCATCGATTTGAGAGCTTCATTGATCACGAGCAATTTAGAATGGATGGTCTTCTCAATTGCCGAGATCTCGTCCTCTGTGTTCGCAATACGTCGTAGCGTAACTGTCGGGTTCATCGTCCTCGTTCCTGTTCGGTTTCTGTTTCCGTTTGTCGCAGTGCTTGAGTTGCTGTTGTTTCTGAGCCCGCCTGTAGTTGCTTTTAGGGGTAGGGATCCCTGAGCGTAAGTAGCGCTGTTACCCAGGCGCCCACCTGGCACTACGATCAACAAGGGGATTACACAGGCTGATAGGGCGGCCAGGCATTGAGAGGCTAACTCGCCCAGGCCCCTGTACTAACCTGCGGGCTGGCAGCGCTTACCCAGTTTTAGGCGGTACCCTCTCTCACTCAGGAGGTCATACGTCTGTTCGATAATTCACGCAGCCGCTTTGTCACAAGAGAGGATCTATCAATTTAGTGTAGTGCGTGCAGATTGTATATAGTGTTGTGCTTGGATCCTAGAGAAACTCCTCGTACCCGTTCTCTGTGACCAGCCTTATCGAGCATACCATTTGCTTCCTGATAAATGATCGTTTATAGAGTCGTCAACCATTCAATCCTCAGCTTTTCGCTGTTACATTTCAGCTGTGGCTTTCATACTCACGACTGTTTGTGGTTCTCGACCCATTCGCTTGAGAGAAGTGCCCGTTTATAGGGCTTCTCGCATTCGCTTTAGGTGACGCCCGGTTTAAGGGGCTACCTCCATGCGCTATTACGGACAAGTCCCGTTTATAGGGATGCCGGACATGTACTACTTCGAGTTCCAGTCCCCAGTTCGTTCATCCGTACCTGTACTTTCCTTTTGATGCCCCGTTCGCAGGGGTGTGTCCAATACCTTTCTTCGCGGGATTTCTGATATCCTGTAATTAGTGTAACTTCCGTCCGAAGATGAGAAGTGCGTGCGTGTGATGTGTGCTGTCCGTAACCCAGGACGGGAACTGGGGTACACCAAGGTCGCCAACCTTGCCAGTACAGACGCCGTCCGGAGGGACGGCGACCTGCACTGCCCCTAGAGACAAGGCTAACTAATAATAATAATAATAATAATAATAATAATAATAATAATAATAATAATAATAATATTAATGATGATGTTGCAAATTCTATGCAAATTATATGTTTACCAATTATATGGATGCAAATTACTCAGTTATATACAAAATGATAACCTATAATCCTAATAGAATAGTATACTAAAGGCATTAATAGTTTATGTCAAATATATATAGTAAGTCTAAAAATATTATTAGTTTCATAAACGAGGTCTGTTCAAAAAGTATCGCGAATTTTGAATTTCCGCGGGCTACGTATATTCGATTTCCCATTTTTTTTGTGGTGTTATGTTGGTACTCATGTCCCTTACTTATGCTGACAAGCTCGGCCATTTTGAATGTTCAGTTAATTTTTGACAGCTGTTTTGCTTGGACGTGTTTTGGCTCGTCGGCGAAGTTTGCCTATTCCAAATAAATGGATCAAAGAATCTGTATCAAATTTTGTGTGAAAAACAAAATTCAGTGCGCAGACGCATTCCGAATGTTGACTGTGGCATATGGCGAAGCTACCTTGGACCAAAGCAACGTTTATTAGTGGTACAAAATGTTCTCAGAGGGCCGAGAAAATGTAAACGACGAAGAACGTGCCAGACGCCCGAGTACGTTAACAACAGACGAAAACATTGATGAAGTGAAGAAAATAATATTAGCCGATCGTCGAATCACCGTTAGAGAAATTGCTGAGGATCGAAGCATATCTACTGGCTCGTGCCATTCGATTTCAACCAATGATTTGGGCATGAAACGTGTGGCAGTAAAATTTGTTCCGAAATTGCTAAATTTTGACCAAAAAAACTGTCGCATGAACATCGCTCATGTTTAGTTTGGATAACTAATATACGAGTAAAAAATACTGTACTCCGTAACATGTAAGCCGAAGGCTGCAAGGAGATAATATTACAACAATTGATTGATATGTAATATAGATTGTACTCCGTTCAATAGTAAGCTGTAAGCTACTTCTATATGTGCGAAATAAGTCTCATCATTGAAATTAGCGGCAGTAACAGATCGAGTGAAAAATACGTAAGTGGAATAATGCAATAATGATTATGAGTTCGTATAATATGGGATGATTGTGTGATTAGTAAATAAATAAGCAGGAGTTAATGTAAATTAATGCAAACTTTAATCAAAAACAAAATGAATGAAAATTGTATTTAGCCGGCATAAAAAACCCCAGTCACAAGTGGGGGAAAAGCCATTTAAATACTTCAAATACAAATGTGTTACAATGCAAAATAAAGTAAATTGAGTCTAATAAAATGAAATTACAATAATGGATTCAAACATCAAATCCATTGAATATGTCAACAATATAAACAAATTATACCGAGCAAAGAATGAATTTATGCAATAAATATCAAGCTATAATAATTAATTAGAGCACGAAGAAGTCATTTGAGAATGACGACAATATAACCAGATTAAATGGAATATACATAAATCAAAGTAATAAGCCTCAACTTTGTGTCTTGTGAATTATAATCATTCCTATAAGTGATTCATTGATAAGTTGTGCGCTTATCAGGTTGGCTACATTCTGGATCGCTTCCGCCCGCCTTCGTCCTCTGAAAGAAGGACGAATAAATACTTAAATTAACAAAGTCGCATGATCCCGTTTGGCTAGATCTTGAATGTCTTCCAGTTGGTCCTAAGTTGTGGATACCCAGACATCCTTCATTAGAAAATAGAAGCCCTCTGTAAACCGGGCTAGTCGTTGTAAGTGGTCGAGCTGGGTGACCAGAGAAGCGGTAAGGTAACCAGTGTGGTGAGCCAAGCAGTGATGCTATCGTCGATACGGAACATACTTACAATGCAGCTTTTAGCGAAAGCTCGCAACTTACAGTATACGCTGATCGTAATAAATGCATAAAGTAATCGGAGGTCCACCATGAAAAGCCCTGCGCTGGGCACATACTAGATTCAGTTGTCTGATCAATGAGACGCACGGTAAATTACACGGTTGCTGAATATCGTACGGCAAAATTGAGTTGCTGAAACAGCCTTCGTATCGCAAGCATCCGATGCTGCTGGAAGCTTTCACTTGCGCGGTAGCAATATTGAAGTAGAGCTTTTTCTACCTTTCCAACTTGATCTCTCACGAATGCATATCTAACGTTATCAAGCTCTATTACTACGAACAGGAGGAAGAGGGAAATGTCTCCAGGTTGAAATCGCGAACGTAGCTTCAACGGGGGCAGCCCTCGCTAACGTTCTACAGATCTTGAATCACATTGAGCACGATGCTGAACGAGTGAATTAAATGAATAGAGCACAATGCTGCACATCCTGGAGACAGTCCAGAGGAAGTAGGACCTCCTCTGCTAAGGCAACAATCCTGTTCTTAGCCGTGTGTCGAATTCGTCAAGGAATCGGTCGCAAGCACCATGTGGCTATGTGTCAACGAGGTCAATGTGAGAAATGTGACAGAGCCTCTGACGCGTTCATACTCGGTTGAGTGTGCTGAGCTTGCACGACTATTGGCGATCGAGGCCATTTTGAGAGTGAAACGAGCCAGCAGAGTTCATGTCACTCATGTCAGTCTGTTGGAGTGTTGCCAAGTCATTCAGAGCTTGCACAGTTGTGCATACGATCAGAGAACTGATGTCAATTCAGTCTGTACAAGTATCCGGCCACAAGATATTGCCATGAAATGCGTCTTTGTAAATAACACCCGAGCTTGACGAGGAGTACTGTAGGGTAAAGCTCGAGGTTCGGAATGCTTTTACTGTTTACCGGAAACGGTTCTGGGTTTTTTCACGTGCAACAGCGAGACAAGAAAATTATGCTTTCTTCCGACACGAGAATACACAGTTGCGAGTTAACCACGAGAAAGCAGTGCTATTATTCAAGGTTGCCGACGAAAGTATTGTATCTCTTTTCGAAGCAAGATACCATTGCGCACCGAGCTTTTGACAGACGATTGACCATTGCGGATCGAGAACGAAAGTGCTCAAGCTCTACCGTAGGTGGATGTGATTAAGCACGAATCAAGTTAAACACGTCGACCGAAATAAAGATTATCAGCAATGACAGTTCGAAAGGGTCAATGCAAGATCAAAGAGCTTTTGCAAGCTTCCTGTATGGATTGGAATTACACACGCGGCACTTGAAATCGTCAAATTCAATTCATTATTTACATTACAACGCCAAATGACAAAAGGCGCTGCAGTTGCTACCGCCCGCCGTGAGGTATTACCCTAGCGTTGAGCTGGAAACAATAAACACGAAAGTTACGTTTCGTGCGATCATCGGAGTAGCTAAAAATTTACTACGAAAGAGCTGAAGTCAGTTAGTATCGAACTCCGGATGTTCGAATTAGTTCATATTCAACTTTGAAATGACATAGAATGTTCGAAATTGAATTAATTAATCTTTAGCCTATAAATCTGCAATCTGCGCGCGAAAAGCGCAAAGTAACACTATTAGCTTAGAATCCAAATACAGCCCGAATAAAGACCAATGTCTATCTTTATACCTTCGAAAAAAAGGATAAATTCGAATCTATGAGATATAAACAGAGCCGTGAAACAATCTTACAGCGAAATTCTTGGGCTTTCGAGCTTGCAATTTCTGTATTAATCACGGCAAAGCATATGCATTCACCTCGAGCTTAAATTGCGAAATCACATGCGATTACACGGTATCAAATAGTAACTTTGGTCTCTCGTCATCGACTCCTACCAAGCTCGTTTATGTGCGTGCTGTCGATATGGTTAGTAGTTGACCTAGCGGGTCACAAGTATACCTGGCTTAATAGCCCCGTTCGGGGAGCGCGTAAGTGCGGATCCGCCCGCTGTGGGGCCTATAATTATGTGGAGAAGTACCATATTTATGCGAAAGGACACACGCGTAGCACGACTTGAGTGAAAGTTCTAGCACGACGTGTACTTCAACCACGGGCGATGTTATTGCGACGGCGGTCGATCATTAGTATTTCCGATCGAATTTATTTCGAACTCGAACCCGACTGTCCGTTCGAGTTCTCGTTACGGTGAAGCAGAGTATGGTGCTTCTCGTTACAAACACGACAAACAAACACGACAACGACCGATTGATTGGCACGATCTACTCATATGATGACCAAGGCAGTTAAAGCACAAGTTCAACTGACGCACGATTTTCTTACGCTGGAATTCATTTTCTTTGTCATTAAACGAAGGGCAACGCGCAATATAATGATCTTCTGAACGAAGTGCGCATTTTAAAGACTTGGCTGACTGAGAAAGCTGAGCTTGTTGCGACGACTGCGTGTGATGAACCTTACGCCAACCGGAATTGGCGCCAGTCGATTGAGTGCTCCTTTTATCGTCTCGATTTGAATGAATCACGGATAGAGATTGCGCGCGTCTCTCCAAGAATGCAGCCAAATCAGTTGTTTTCGTTGTCAACTGCGTTAAGCGACATTTGGCGATCTTTCGCGATTAATTCAGATTCCCACATTCGCCGAGATTCCGGATCTAACCGAAATTCTAGCATGTGCACGAGCCATATATCCCAATGAAATACCGGCGCTCTCTCCAGCGCTCCTCCGAAAGCGAATCTAATAATTTGTTGACGGTCAAGCGCGGATTTTGAAAGCGATCCTTGAGAGCTTTTCACGCCGATGCGTAATTGACACCCAAAATCGGAACGTTTTTCACGAGTTCGGCAGCAATGCCGGTCAAACACGATTTCAAATACTGGAGCTTCGTTGTGTCCTTGATACGCGGCGCGTCGTGCACAAGTGTGGTAAAAATGTCTGAGATACTATCCCAGTCCTCATATTTACCTGAGAAAGTGGGCAAGTCAAGTCTTGGCAGTTTTGCCACCATCGTCGGGCTCGCGGCGGCGAGGATTGCGCTCCTCTTTGTTATTCGGAAGGTTTGTCACTGCCGTCAGTAACCAGTCGATCGTCTCTTCGTAGATTCGATTAATTGCGTCGAATCGATTTTCTGTAGTGTACGCGTGTCTTTCCGCGTCCGCGCGCAGCTCGATTTCCTCGTGCGTGCCACGAATCTCTCTCCAGCGCTCCTCCACGGTTCGGATGCGCGTTTGCACGATCGTCTTATTGAGAGTGTCCGGCGCACGCTCTCTCATTCGAGCGCCAATAGAAGCGATCTCGTCGCTGCGATGTTGCTGCAGAGCAACGAGTCGAGTTAGCGGAACGCGCGTCATTTCAAACGATTTTTACTCAGCAATGCAAATTCGTATTGCCGCGTGGTGGATCTCGCAAATCATACAATTTCACAAGAGCGCAAATCGCTATAAGAGCGCATACAATTTATATGCAACGGATGTATGATAATAGCTACGTACTACACACAAAGATATGCACAAAGCGCACTCAATAAAACTAAATTTTACACTGTTTTATACTGAAATAATCCTGATTATATTTTTACAATCACACAATCCTCACCCCGGCGGCACCAATGTTTAGTTTGGATAACTAATATATGAGTAAAAAATATTGTACTCCGTAACAAATAAGCCGAGGGCTACAAGGAGACAATATTACCACAATTAATTGATATGTAATATAGATTCCGTTCAATAGTAAACTGAAAGCTACGAGGAGACAATCTATATGTGTGAAATAAGTCTCATCATTGAAATTAGCGGCAGTAATAGATCGAGTGAAAAATACGTAAGTGGAATAATGCAATAATGATTATGAGTTCGTATAATATGGGATGATTGTGTGATTAGTAAATAAATAAGCAGGAGTTAATGTAAATTAATGCAAACTTTAATCAAAAACAAAATGAATGAAAATTGTATTTAGCCGGCATAAAAAACCCCAGTCACAAGTGGGGGAAAAGCCATTTAAATACTTCAAATACAAATGTGTTACAATGCAAAATAAAGTAAATTGAGTCTAATAAAATGAAATTACAATAATGAATTCAAACATCAAAGCCATTGAATATGTCAACAATACAAACAAATTATATCGAGCAAAGAATGAATTTATTCAATAAATATCAAGCTATAATAATTAATTAGAGCACGAAGAAGTCATTTCAACATGACAACAATATAACCAGATTAAATGGAAAATACATAAATCAAATTAATAAGGATCAACTTGAAAATAATTAGTCCAACACAGAGTACATTAGAAATGAGGCGCGATAATGATTTCATAAACAAAGCGCAGTGTGAAATTTACGTGGATTCGATTAATTTTTACAAAGTTGAAAGTCGCATAATTAGATTGAATGGCCATTCAAAGTAAAGTAGGTTCGCTCGCTTACCAGATCGACGTTTGCATACAACACAATTGAGAGAGATAGATATAGGGAAGTGTCTCCAACTTAACGACGTGAACGAAGCTCCAACGGGGACAGCCCTCGCTACCGTTCAGCCGAGATTTGATCACATGGAGCACAATGCTGATCGAGTGCATCAAATGGATTCAAATGGAGCCCCTGCTGCACTATTGAATCCGACGGGCCCTAGGCCGCATATAATGGAGACACTCCAGAGGAAGTGGCGCTTCCTCTGCTAAGGCAGCAGGTGCCTCCGTCCTTAGCCCTTTGATATCGTCGCTGGTCACTTCGAGCAGGGGAAAAGTGCACGTCTGCACACTAGCACGCACGCGCGCACATGCACGCTCACAAATCAGAGTAGATGCGTTACACAAAAATGAGAGATGACTGCAGTAGTCGCATAAGTAACGAGTAAGCGGCACGGCTCAAGCAAGACAATCACATTCACGAGTAACAGAGCGAGCAATATCGCACACGCAAAGTACAATCAACAAGATTCGAACGGCGCAATCGCAACAGCGCAAAGTAGACTTTAGCGTCCGAGAGAGAGTAACTGTCAACGCGGGAGCCGAGTTAAAAGAGCGAGCCGTATTTGGCAGTTTTCCGGAAGGAACTAAACTTCGTTCGTGAATTTTCCGCGGCGAGAGAGTGAGCAAACTATCCCTACTCCTTCAGGCCCGAGATAACGGCCCAATCGGCGATTCGGGAGGGCGGACCATCGCAGCATCCGCGAGAAGTCCTCGCGGACTGCCGCCGCTACCTGAGGACCCTCACTCATCCCTTTTTTATGACCCGAACGCGCCGAGCTCACTGCGCGGCGGGCGAGCGCAATTTGGGTTTTCCCCAGACGTGCCTGAACGCGAAAATGAGAGAATTGACAGTTATAATTTTTTATGAGCTTGAGTGTCGAAGGGTTTTCGGTAAATAAATCTCTCTAAATATATAAATCTAATACAAATCTAATAAATCTCTCTCTTTTCTTCCTTTTTTTTGTGTCCTTGCGTTCGAGAGTTGAGCACAGTTTTCAAAAATGTGGCGAGCAGATGAGTAAAATCGTTGGCAAAGACAAGAAAGGAAAATCGTGCTCATTCTCGACACAAGGAGCGCAAATGGCGCGAACAGCTCAGGAGCTGTTGAATGACGTCAATGACGATACAGATTTGCTTAAAAAGGTCATAACTGGTGACGAAACATGGGTATATGGCTATTGCGTGAAGCAATCCGCAAGAAATGCCCGGATTTGTGGAAGAACAAAAATTGACTTTTGCACCACGACAACGTCCCTGCTCACACATCGTTGCTTGTTCGTGAATTCTTGACACAAAACAATACCGTAATCATGCCTCAGCCACCATATTCCCCAGACCTGGTCCCCTGTGACGTTATCTTGTTCCAAAAACTGAAGAGGCCCATGAAAGGACGACGTTTTGCCACAATTTAGGAGATAAAGACCGCATCGCTGGAAGAGCTCAAAGCCATACCAAAAAGCGCATATTAGAAGTGTTTCGAGGATGGAAAAAAGCGCTGGCACAATTGTATTGTATCTAAGGGAGATTACTTTGAAGGGGACAAAATAAATATTCATGAATAAATAAATACTTTTTGAAAAAATACAAAATTCGCGATATTTGTTGAACAGACCTCGTATATAGAAACCATTCATAACTTATTATGAAAAAGATAAAAATCATCTCTTTGAAATCCTAAAAAATATGTCATGTTATTTCATATATCTAGAGAGTGGAGGGAAGGTGGAGAGACGGTGGAGGGGGTCGTTGTAGGGGGTGGAGGAGAGTGGAGGGGGTGTAAAGTGGGGTGGAGGGAGTTTCATTTTCGAAATTTTGAAGAAAAAAATTGGTACACCCTTCGAACCGATTTTAACTTATTCTTTAGGCCTCAAAAAGTG
Organism: Galeopsomyia nigrocyanea; assembly: GCA_035047105.1. Classification (NCBI taxonomy): domain Eukaryota; kingdom Metazoa; phylum Arthropoda; class Insecta; order Hymenoptera; family Eulophidae; genus Galeopsomyia; species Galeopsomyia nigrocyanea. Next base: position 13,998 of record JAWWMK010030567.1, read on the forward strand.
GAAAATTTTTTTGGAAACTCAGAGTTTGAGTTTGGTACGCAAGAGAAGAAAAAAATTTTATTTTTAAATAAATAAAACTAGACATGATTTGTTAATATCAAGTTAATAATAATATACACAAAGTCACAAACACGCACGCACACATACAAACGCACGCCACAATTTCACTTTTTTCTTGTAATTTTCTT
>JAWWMK010030578.1:0-14180 GCA_035047105.1 Galeopsomyia nigrocyanea
AGTGTAATTAGTTATTCAAATAAGTGTTTTGGTTTCATCGAAAATTTATCATTTTACGTCAATTCTTCAGTCATTATTGTCGGTATATATAAAAACGATTTTTATTACATGAAAAATGAATTAAAAAAAGCTATCTTCTATCTCCAAGGAAGCATTTCGCCAGAGCAGCTGACAGCGTATTTTACACCTAAAATAAGTTCGCTTCAAAGTGTTGTAACTCTGGTTAGACTTCACCAAATTAATCTTGCGAGGTATCATTTTAAAGGGTGAACGGGCAGCTTTCAAATGAGGTCACGTACGTTGAAAAATTCACTCGACGTCAAAAGTTATGACGATTTGAAATCTTAGTGGCGTAATTGAGTAGACTTACCTTATTTATAAAATATTAAGTAATTATATAGGCAATAACCGTATCAGTAGTAATCTGTATGAAAGATAAATTTTTTCATATTAAACTATACCAGGATAAGATGATCCTATATTAAATGTCAAATAAACTTCGATACGATATCGTTCTAGTCTATTAATACGTAAATGATAATAATTAGAATTAAATATAAACGTTTAACATCATTTAATGTTAATCCAGTAAATGGAAATGAGAATTTTTCAAGGTTTATTTATTCCAAGGTATCTTGGAATAAATTACCAGCCTCTGTAAACTCGTATACTATATCGGCATATTAAAAAATTATGAAAAAAAACTTGTTTATGATTATGAGTGACTTCATCTCTTATTGTTGATTATTAAATAAGTTCACGAATTTGATACAAATTTTCGTATTGGACAATTATGTCCGTTAAAGTATAATAAATAAATAAATAAAAACATTCTATGGAAAGTTTAAATTGAAGAACCAATGGACGCTAATAACTGCATAGAAGATGAACACGTGTGAATTGAAGCAGTGAAATGATAATTCACGTGAAATTTCGGATATACCTGCCGTCATCTCAATAATACTTAACTTTGTGCGTCTTACATTCTACATTCACATTTATGTAGTTACTAAATTTTATGAAAATTTCATTGATATTTTACAAACAATTTCAGTATTACAGCGTATTTTTTCAACTTTAAAAATTTATCACATATGTTTACGCGCTACTCGATGAGTATTTGATATATAGTAAAAAGCTTGAGTACAAAACATTCCTTAATTGTCGATCTTTAAAATGGTATTGTGTAGAAATAATTTTTGTTCGATTGACGTGAAATTTTTTTATAAAGTTTGAAAAAAAGTGTATGACACATATATGATTCACGCCGCACTGAAAGTGTTAATTTATTTGAAAAAATTAACGATTTAAAAAAAAATCTTCCGTCGTAATTAAAATAATCTATTATTTTCCTTGATTCTGCAAGAGTTTTTATACTTTTTTTAATAGGATAAATAATGTAAACGCAATGAATGTTTGGTTATCAACAATAATTTATTAAATTTTTAATATCGCTATGTATTTGTAATATTACGTGATCATAATAATATTATTACTTCCCTCATAGTTTATGTAAAATCGATGTCATAGAAAGTTATGAAGATTGTCATGTTCGTTTCAATGTCAAGTAGATGTTTTATTAGTTCGTTATAATAAATAAGAAAAAAAACAACAAATTGTTGATGAAACTATTAAATAGAAGCTGGAACATCTTAGACGAAAATATTACAGATTTGATTACTTTTGTCTATAATTTATTTAACTTTAACTATAAAGTATGTATATAGTATATACCTCGGTATATACGCATGCATAATTTAATTTTTTTCATTGGAAAATAAAAATTTGAAGATATAAATAATATTCATGATAAGATTTTAAGGAAAAAAACAGTCCATAAGAACTTGTATGCATATTTCTCCACTTATTATTCTCAATCGATTTTTCTGGAATTTCAGCGGCGTCACTTTCACTGGATGAATTTGCCGCTCGCATCTCTGACGTCACGCTGCTGTACGCCTATCTGGGCGGAGCCCGGCGGGGGAGCTCCGACTTCCGTGCGGATTGGCTCCGCGTAGTGAGCGCTCACTGCTGGCGCCAATAGCCGTGAGGGAGGAAAGTCGGATTAAATTTTGCAGTGAGTACTGCTCGACGAAACGGGTATAAAGCGGCTGTACAAGGGTGCCGAGGCATTAGTAGCCGTCTCACTACCGAACGGAGCTCTACTTGCACTTCGCAATCCAGTTGTACCTCCTGGCCTCAACCGAATTTCGCAGTCAAATTGTGTCTTCAATACAAAGTGTCTCTTCAGTCTTCATCATCATGGTATGTATTTTTCTTTGCCTTTGTAATACTAAGTCTCATTTGCAGTACATAATGAACATTTAGTTATTCATTTTTCGTTTACATTTGTAATATTTTAAAACGCATGTCTTTGTACTAATAATTTTGCATTAATTACGAATTGAAATACTTTCATTCTAACAATTTTGCACTTATAACGCATTGTAATACTTTGTACTAATAATTTTTTTCATTCTCCTTTACAGCACTGCATCAAGAAACTGAGAACATCTATCGGCAGCGACGTCCAATACTTCGAGGAAGATGTCACCGTCGAGCGTCTGCGTTCCAAGTTGGACGAGATGTTCCCACTGCATGCGGCGGCAAAGGGTAACAATGTCAACCTGCTGCAGCATTTGCTGGGCTCTGGATGGGACGTCAACGCCAAAGATTCGATGGGTATGACGCCTCTTATGTTAGCTGTCAATGCATGCCACTTTGATACTGTCAAGCTTCTGTTAGAAAAGAAGGCTGATGTTTTCGTCACTTACTCGGCAAACCTGAATATTTTGGAATTTCTCTTGAGTAAATTATCTACTCTTCCTGTGTCGATCGTTGCTCGGGCTTTGGATATTCTGATGAAATGTGGGCTCGATGCGGTGGCCAAAGCTAAAATTTTAGTAAAATCGAACTGTCATCTCAAGCTTGTTTTGCACTTGAAAGACGCCCGGGTTACGAGGGAGTTTTTAGAACTCAAAGATTTGCTCACCGGTGAGGAGTCTCATATCGCGCTTGATTTTGCTTTGAGTCGGTCAGATTGGAAAAACGTTCGCGTTCTTCTTCATCACGGACCTGACGCAGATTTCAGGCGAGATCTATTTTTTTGTCATAAATTGATCGATCTTCTGCATACTAAGGGTCGTCGTAACTTGGAAACTGCTAAATTTTTTCTGGTTCGGTTAGACGCTTGGGGTCTTATCATTGAGGAGACGATTGAGCATTTTTCCTTGATGTTTAGTGTTGGTGAGAAAGATACTGTCGAACTTTTGTTGGATTGTCAAATTGACGTGCTCTTCAAGAACAAGTTAGGGCACAATTTGGTGGCTCATATTTTCGAAAATCGCAGTTTTGACGCGGTTGACTTGCTTCAAAATCGACAATTCAACGTCAATGCTCGGGGTGGAAATGGATGGAGTGCACTGCACTTTGCTGTCAAGGGTAATTCGGAGAACAATGTTGGGTATTTGTTGGATTTGGGTGCGGATATCGAAATTAAGAACGATCGTGGCAGAACTCCTTTGCTCGAGGCCGTGGCTTGGGGTCGGCCGGACATGGTTAGGCTTTTGTTGCAGCACGGTGCTGATATTCGAGCTGTCGTTCACGACAAGTTTACTCTTTTTGATCCTTTTGATCAAACTTTCTGTCCGTTTATCCAAGAATTTGTCCTTGCTCAACTGACTTTTAACGAGGCATTGGGTGTGACGATTGAGGGATCCATTCGGGCACGCATCTACTCGAATCCACAGTGTAAGAAATTTTACGAGTACTGCGGTCGACAAATTGCGAAGATGAAACTTGTGAAAATGTCAAATTCGTTCACGTTGTTCACTGCCGTTGCGGGGGATATTGGGGGGATCGCACGACATGTGCCAGATTTCGGGACGGCTATATTTCTTCAGAATAATTGTAAAGATTATAAAATTCATCCTTATTTCTTGTCTACTCTGCAACACAAGCTACGCAAGGCATCAAAGTTGAAGCCAAAGGAACGTAATTTGCCTTTGGTTGTTTCTCAGAGTAGCGGTACTTTTACCGATTTCCAACAATTGACAACAGCTGATGTCGACATGCTTCTAGCTTACTAAGACATGATCTCTTGATGATTTCTTCTTCTGACAAAGACCCTCAATTCGTAGCGTATTGTAAATAATAATAAATAAGTGATTGTGCAGTAAATGTTTGTGATATTTTTTATTCTAAAAATATCGGTAAAGTAGCCTTGGTTTTTGTGCTCAACGAGTAAAATGATTTTCATCAAAGGTTTTTTATATAATTGACAGAATCCTAGCATAGTTATTTAATTTTCGACAATGCCAATTTTACGCATTTCATTCTATTTATTTCCCAGAATTGCTGATTCAATCGAAACTCAGTACCCGCGTTCATCAATTTTATTTCTCGTTATACTGATTCGTGAGTTTTCGCAATAGTTAATTATAATAATTACATCCTTCTCAGCTGAAAATAACACTATTTTAATTTCAATTAATGTATGAATCTCTCTCTTCAATTAATGTTTGACTATTTTCTATAAAAATTCATTCGCAAAATTAACTACTCATTTGGTTGTACAAAGAAAGAGCCGCGTTTCGTTCAATAGTTATTATAGGAATATATTCAATAGAAAGTACATTCCCTTCTGGAATATCAAGTGTCATTGGACACTTGCCCCTAATAAAATAGGGGGCACGCTACCGGCAGTAATATGGTCAATTTATAGCATACTACGCTGAATAGCGTCGTCTTCTATTTCTTTACAAAGCAACATATTCTCCAGCGAATATCCGACGAGTTCGGATGCCGTGTGTTGTCTGTACTTTGTGTGTAATCCAAATCACAGGTCGGACAATGCATCGACGTCTGCGTTCGTCGGCGTCATCTCGTCGTTCCATGACAAAGCATTGTTTCTATTCGTGTGATAAATGTAGATGCAACGTACAAGCCGGTATTTTGCTGTGTATTATGAGTCAAAATACGGTTTGTACTTGCACTTTACGTTTGCTTATTTAGGCTGTGATTGTGTGTGGTGTTTTTGTGTGAAGATTGCTGAATTTTCTCATAGATTGTTTTGTTTCCTTACATAGCTTCATTTCTTTGTTACTCCAGCGAATATTTGGCGAATGTCGATGCCTGGTATTGTCTGTACTTTGTGTGTAATCGAAATCACAGGGCGGATAATACATCGGCGTCTGCGCTCGTCGGCTCTTATCATTGTTTCATGTCGCAGCGTTTCTATTCAGATTATGTGGTAAATGTAGATGCAACGTAAAAGTCGATACTTTGCTGTGTATTGTGAGTCAAAGTACGGTTTGTACTTGCAATGTACGTTGACCTATCGCCATTGATTTTCCGGGCAATTATCTGTTTTGCTGTGGCAAATCCAAAGACAAATAAAATTCACGGTACATGATCTTTGTGTTTGTCAATTATCAGGCTGATTTTTTTGGCAGACTACGAATTCTGAGTAGCGGCTCGCACTGTGGTGATCGAAAGTGCTTAGTACGGTCGACACTCGGAATTTTTATCAGCTTCACGACATCGGTTTATTACGCGAACAGCAATTTATTTTTGATCGCCTGCTTTATGGAAAATAAGGATGCTGGATACTACCTGTACAATGGTGATATTATAATATCACCATTGTACAGGCAGTATCCAGCATCCTTATTTTATCTATAGATTCATAGTACGGGCTGGTATTCTGCGTTTACTATTTTCTTTTTCACACCTGCTTAAACGACGCACTGATTTAGCGGTGTGAATTATATACTTATCGAAATTTATAAAAGAATTTTAATTTATACTAATTTATATAACGTGGTGGAATATACGAAAAATATTATAGTATTTTAAATAATTGTGACATATATTTCAAATTGACCTTGGAAACCTTCAATATACAATGTTTGTGAATAATGCTGAAATGGCAAATTTAATTTTCGATTGCATTGTTACTTAGAAATGACAACTATGAACAATTTCTGTATCTCTCAGTAGTATGATATGCAGATGCTTTCTCATTTAAAAACTTTACTTGTTACTTTTTGGCTTAATTATTTATAATAAATTATAACAGATCCTCAACGTAAAAAAGACAGTAAACTCTAAGCTATTTTCAATTAAACAATATAATTTCCATCTCATTACGTTACATTATTTATATTATACTACTGGAGGTTTATTAATCAATTGTTAAAATAATTATTCTATTTTTTAATGTATAGCGAAAATTAACAAGAAAAAAAAGAGAATTATTTATATTGTAAACACTAATTGGTAAAATATAATAGTGTATTGATTAATACAAAAATACAGGTATTTTAGTGTTCATCATCGTTTATTTATTGTTTACAGTTTCTTTACAGCTTAAATCTAATAAATAAACGCTATAATTATATTTTCAATGTCATAAACCAATGAGTTTCTATTACCTTTGAGATGCACAAACTCTGAAATAATCAAGATTACACGTAATTATCTTTTTAATTGATATTAGAATTCAATGTTTTGTAACTGAAATTATGCACGATAATTGCCTTAAGCTTTCTTCTGCATCACATAATTAATAATTTGAATTTTCATGTTTTTCATCCATTCAGCATCCCCATGGTCAAAGTAACTCATACTAGGGTTGTCAACGTAAGCTTCCGCTCTAGCAGCTCCATAAAGATGCTCAAAATTTTTAAGAGTTATTTTAGAATGTTCTCTGAAGGGGAAAATAAGTTTTAAAAAAGGGTGATCAGACTCTGGTAACTGTTCCATAAGTTTGTAAACTGATTTCATGCGATATTTTTCACTACCAAAATAATGGTGCCACTGCAACGATAATAAATCCGGGTTCTTTTCTACAATGTATTTGTCAATCAAATGTATGTATTCCATATTTGCCCATTTTAAACTTTCAACGATAAATTCAAATGCTTTTCTGTATACGTTATTTTGCTGTTTAGACAACGATCTGTACAATTCAAAAACAGCGCTGGTATTTGTAAATGAGAAAAAATTGTGAATAGCATTACAATTTTCAGCATTAGGCTTGCGAGCAATAAATTTTTCACAACCTACATACATGCGATGCCAATGTTTGCCACTTATTACTAAAGAAATTGTCAATAGATGCAGGTGTAACAGTTTTACCAAGAAACAGCAAGGAGCTTAAACCAATAATAATAGCAATCTTACATAAGTCTTTTTGATCACGACATAAATCACTGTTTGTTGAAAATGTATTCCATTCTTGCATAAAGTGTAAATGAAGCTGCTGCAGTGTGATTTTCTGAGGCTGAATATCATAATCCATTAATCTAAGAGCTCTTGCAATTCCAGATCTATCAAATTGTTGTGGAGTGCAGTGTGCATTCAGCACTGTTAAAAAGCCACTGACTGGTTGATATTCATCTTGACGTACGTTTGAAGCGTAAAGATTTGTTATTCCTAATACACTTAGTTTTCCAATAACTACTTCAGTTTTTGCTACATTCTCGTTTAACTGATAGTAAGTGATGAGACTGGGTTCAAATCTATTACCTGAATTGCTTAGTTGAGAACTAGACGATCTTGCACTATAGTCCGTAATGGAGAAAAAGCTTTCTAGTACACTCAGAGTTGCTGGAGACATAATGCCAGACAACGCTGCTGGGTATGTTGTACACGCCTTTATTTTCATTGATAAATCTGATTTTCGTTGACTCATATTGACAGATATATTACCGTTTTTTCAACAAAATCTGCAATCATACAGTTCGATTTTATTTCCATTCAAAGTTCTTTAAAAATAAAAATTTTAATCTTACCTTGATGATTAAACAAAAGGTTAGAGATTCAAGAAATGTTCAACACTCGAAAGTATAGCGAGACGTAATTAGAGAGCTAGAGACTGAATGGCGATTTTTCAAAAAAGTATTGCCGCGACCATATCCATTAACGCGGACAATGTTTCCTTCTTTCTCTTATCTGCGTGAACGGCTTATTTAATATGCTTTATTACTTCTGCTTTTTAAGTTATCCAACTGAGTGAATGGACAATGTCTACTCTGTATATACTCATCGCAGATTACGTCTCATCTCACATGGGTATGTCGTTTTATCTATATCATATACGTCCACGATTAGAAATTTGCACTTCTTAGCCACTGGGTTACATAAAAAATAATATGATGATATGAAGTCTAATCAAATGTACTCGGAAACTGCTTCAACATTTTTATAACACATATCTTGTTAAAAAAATTTCCTTTCACGCGCATTATTACACAGTTATGTTTATTTCACCATTCTATGAAGTATGTATAATGATACCGAATCATGGCTTTTTCTGTTTATGAAATTTGTCATGTCCAAACATATTGTGAATTATAATAGACACATTTCTCAAATTTATTCTCTTTTAGTGCAAACGACTAAAATCGTATTAGTATCTGGTGGAAATAGGATTAGCCAATCACAAGCCCCTGTAAGAAAGTTTACCGTAAAAAATGGTTGACTGGCCAGTATCTGACCATTTTTGTCCGGCCATAAACTGGCCAGTTATAAAGAACATTCACATGTGAAAAGGATTAGTAGGCAAAAATGGTGAAAAATGGTCAGCATGTAATAGCTTATATAAATACAATCTCTCAATTGTTCGTCTGCGTATAATCGTTTTTTGTACTTTTTTATCGCAGGTCATGCGGAAGATTGAATCTACTTTTGTTTAATATTATTTACTTCATGTTTACTACAACTAATAAATGCAATTATACGGGCCAAATTATGAAGAAAACCTTAATAACAAGTTCAGTTAAAAATTTGAGTTATGAATGCAACAGATTATGAACATTTGAATCACACAATTATTGTTCATTAGCGTTTCTGAAAATTAAACTAAATAGTTTAATGTTGGAGAAATCGGACAGCAACCAAGAAACTCTAATCCTACTACGGTTCTTAGTAATACTCTGAAGAATTAGCGATTTTGAGTAATGTTGCTGTTGTGAAATCCTTTGACGCGGAATGTCCGTTCAGAACACCGAAGTTTAGTATAGATATGTGAAACAAAATTTTTGAACATTGACAATTAACAGATACTATATAAAAGATTGCCATGTTTTCTATCTTTCATTGATTAACTGTCGTATATTCAACGTCCGCGTATATATTATTACAAATTTATTTCGAAAAATTATAATCTTTAATGTTAGGCGAATGATAAGTTTAATTTACATTCTTCATTTTACTGCGTGAAAATGTTAATGGATAAACATTAACTTTGAAAAATAAAACAAAAACCAACTATCTTTATTTTGATAATTGATTTGTGCATAAGCTATCCAGCAATATTTCAATCATGAACAAATGTTATAATTCAATATAAAATACTTTGACGGAAAATAACTGAATATTTGAAAGTTTTTTTTACTAGAACATTCATTTTTGCAAATCTCACGAATACGAAAACTGAAACATTTTGAAAAGTGATAATTATTTTAGAATAAACTACAGCTGAGATACTTTTACAAAGATTTACTTTCAAAAGAATGAAGAATGGATAACAATTTTTTTATTAAAGGCGAAACAAAATTTTCTATTCAATTTTCAATCTAGGCATTTATTTTCCTAGAAATTCTAGGTAGGTAAGCTAAAACTATAAAAAAAATATGCGCCAAGCTATCAATACTATATCTGCACAATTTTTCTATAAAATTGAACTATTTAAAAACTACATGAACCCCGCCAGCCAAAGACTTGAAGACTCAATTTGTTACTGGACCTAATCGAACCACTAAATCCTTGTATATGCATGATCATAAATTTCGTCACATCGAGAATCGCAGTTATACTCATCTGGCCGTCTACCTGCGAGCAAATTGGCTACACCCATCTCAATTTCCAACCTCTAGTACGCGCTTATAGCGTGCTAAGGGCACTAAGGTTGGCAACCAAACGACAGTCCACGCCAGTTCTTCGTTAGCTGTCTCGAAGTTTGTTGGTTGCGTGTTCTGTACAGTGTCTTTAAGGCCCCCCGGACATGTATATAGATATACAAATACGTGTGAAAACAGGTGACTCTTTGTTCCATGATTATTTTTAGATGAAGCAAAATTAGGATTAGACAAAATGACAAATACCTTTCGGTATGTAGTTTGCGCTGAAGCAATTCCGGATATTTCTGTGCAGTCATTTAATCAGAAAAAAAAAATTAGAATTTGAATAAGAAATTCAGCTGTCATCGACGTAAACAAAACAAATGTGAACGCGCTCTTTGTTTATTATTAACCTGAATTTTGATCGCGACTTTTAGAATGTTTTTCTGATAAAACGGCTGCACAAAATTATACAGAACTGCTTTAGCGCAAACTAAATACTAAATAACATTTGTCATAAATCTGTCGAAGTCTAATTTTGTTTCATGAAAGAATAATCATGGAGCAAAGGTTCGCCTGTTTTCACACGTGTTTGTATATCTATATACATGTTCGGGGGGGGGGGGGGGGGCTTAACCAAGCAGGTGGTGAATAATTGTGCAAAGTACTAAACATTATAATTACGAAAGAAAGTCGCACTCATTGACGAGGGTCATTCGAAAAATTATAATGACTCCAAAACAGTAAGTTAATGTAACCTGTTTTGTAAATTAACATTATTAGGCCTCATTAGTAATGTATCTTCGGGTCATCCGCTTATTTATCGATAGAAATTTATATCTACTATATCGTAGCTTTGAAAATGGTCTGATAAAATAAAACGCGGAATTACAAACAAGTATTTGTTCCTCAAAAATGATCTCAGTTATTCAATTCAGTTTGAATATTAATAAATTATATACCGAATTGGTATGATAATTTTACTACAAAAACATGTTTTTTACTCATGTTGCAAAAAAAAATTAACAATAAAGGAATAAAGTGAAAGTATAGCGAGAGAGCCAATGAAAAAGTGAATAAGAGGGGTGAAAAGAGAAAACGTTAGTCGAAGGACGAGGCGGCAATTCGTAGACGCGCGGGCTCGGAAACGTTTGGCAGCTCAACTGCGAAAAGCGTGCAAATTGTTTTTCCTCTCCTACCTACGTGACCTTTAGCAGGTATAGCTCGGAATGACCGTTAGGCTAAAATTATATTGTATGGTACGAAGGGAGAACCACCAAACTATGAAGAACGAAGAGAAAGTTTTTGCCCTCTCTTCACCTCAGAATATTTTTGTAATTCACTATAGCATCGTCACTTTAGATTTTGGTAGGCAATTTAAGTCATTTTTGTCGCTGGATTAATCGCAATATTTTCGAGTTTGTAAGTTTTTTAAATTAAGTTTTAAGTTTTTTACAATTAATTGTGATTGAAATAGTTTTACCCCAATGTGAGGATCTATTATATTATAAGGCGCCCGCAGATTGCAGACTTTAATAATTAAATTTCGAACGTTCTATACAATTTCAAATTTCGATATGAACGAATTCGAACGCCCGAAATTCGATTTGTCTATTTTTATTATATAGTGGATCATATTTAGGTTGAAAAATAGCCGTTTACTATAATAAAAAAAATTGCGTATTTCATTTTCTCTAATAAGCAAATCTGTTATATTGAGAAAAAAATAGATTAGTATAAATAGCCGCGAGTCATCAATTGATAATTATTTTTCCATTTCAGAACTCAAGGACGCAAGCTGATAACATTGATAGCGTTGAATCTACTACTGGCAACGGCTATCGCGAATGATGTAGATGAAAATTTGTTGGTGGAAACCGAGGTCAAACCATTTGCAGAATATGATATTAGACCCGCCCGCGACTATGAAGCTGGAGTCAGATACGACACGAATATAATGAACGACAATAACATTGCTGCAGTATATCAAGTTTACAATTCGTCGTTAACAGAGGCTCGAGTTGGCGAAGCGATTGGTTCGTGGATTAAAATTATTGGTCCTGAATCGAAACTCGCTCGCATTAGAAGTGAATGCTTCGTGCCGTTCAAACGTGCAACAACGTCACCAGTAAAACGTTTGAGCCTCGAAACTGTTTTGTTCGCGGCTCACGCTGACGATGAAAATGGACAGAAAAGGATGAAGCTTATCTTAGTACGTATTAACGACTGCAGATATGTACAAACATACAACGGCACCTTGCCACCCAAAAATCATTTCATTTATACCAGCAACGATACATCCGACGAAAGCTTCACTGTCGTCGTGAATGACAAGGTGTTCTGTCGCGGCTATAATTCGTGCAGACTATTTTTCAATCCGTTCTACCATAAGTTTGAGCCTCTTAACTTTGATTTTTCTTCATCCGAGATTTTGAAGATTGAGCCCGTAATATCCTTCGATGGCAATCTCTTTGTAGTACATCTCATCGATGAAACTTACACCTACAAAATACGCTTGTACGACGTTACCAACAATTCAGCTACGTCGGATTATAAAGAATTGCTCAGCCTGCCAAAGTATAATTTCGGTGTTTTCGAGAGCTTCGAGCAGTATCAAGTGGTATCGTCGTCGATGTCATTCTGCTGGAGAACGAAACAAGACACTAATAAAGATAAAACTATCCATTGCGTTGCATTTCACGAAAACGGCACCGTAGTATTCAATAAAACTGTAATTTACGCAGAAGTTGAGGAATTGTTGCACGTACGAAGTATTCCAAATGGATTAATTCTGATTAGTGCAACGACTGACTGTGTGAGGAGAAATTGCTCGACTGTGGAGGTTACTGTGATTAGGAACAACTTTGAATGCACCGATGGAAATAACAATTGCTCGGGTTTGCATTCTACTTCAGTGCCGTTAGAAAATGAACTGACAGAAATCGAGCATCGTCAATATAATTTTGCGTGTGGACCGTTATTGTTTACATCCGTATATTATCGAATTAATGTATCTGGGGGTTCGATTGAAGTGGATCACATGTGTATTGGTTTTGGGCATAGCTTTTTGCATAATCTGTTTAATATAGGTCAAGCAATGCTTCTCAGAGATAATAAGTCGCTTAATTAAAAAAAATGTGTATTTCAATACGATGATGTCGATACAATTATCAGTTAATAAATTCTCAACCAATACTACTAAAATATTTATTTTCAAAATAAACAATAATCGTAGAGTCATCTACATTTATAACATACCATGTGAATATAAAGTTATGTTTAAACAGCATTGATAATTGACACAGCTAAAATAGTTGTAAATAACAATAGTATAGCGCATAAATGCAAGAAATATAGTAAAAACTAATTCTAGTAGCATATACTTAAAAACAACAATTAATTACCAAGTTTTTTTTTTAATTTTTACAACGGCTGCTAAAATTAACATTTTTCTTATATGGGCCGAACCTATGCTCATCGCACCCTATTTTTGGTGCTCATTGGACCCCGCTTGCTAACTTTTTTTTGAAACTGCAAAATTGATTTTTGAAAGTTGATAATATATAATTTTGTTAATACCTATTGAAAGAAGAAGCTTTGAAAATATTATAAATTCAAACTCGACTACTTTATGTTATTTTTTCACGGTTTATTTATAACATTAACCACGTAAAAATTTTACGACTCTACTACTGAAAACCAGGCTATATATTTTTTGCTTTCTCGAAGAGAAAGCTTTGTAACAGTGAAAATTTTCGATTGCACAATTTTGATATTTTTCTACGTTTTCGAGGTCGCTGATTGCGAATATGATGTTTTTAGAAAATGTCCGGATCCCCAACAATGTGTTTATGTATGTATGTATGTATGTATGTGGTCACTTTTTCTTTCCTTCTTTGTCCCCATGATTAAGGGGATATGAGACTCAAGGAAGACGCGAACGGCGGTACCCGATATCGATAAAACAGAAAGTCATATAAATTCAAACATGCATAAGCATGTAACTTTATTATTGTAGAAGCATTAATAATTATCCTTTTGAAAAGCATCTACGGCAATTATTATATGATTAAACATGCATCGATTAAATAAGCGATCCGATTTATGCGCGTGAGAATCAAATGTTCGAATGCAAAGCTGTATTAAAGCTAACTGCCAAAGTACACATGCAAAAGCATAGATAGTTAGAAAAGCGCGAATTGTATATGGAGTTAGTTACAGAAAAGTAATTAGTCGAATAAAGCTGCTGAGTGTAAGATAATAACTATTATACGATGGAAGCATAACAGCATGCAGATAACCTCACTTTCAAACACAAGCACATAGAAGCACGTA
>JAWWMK010030589.1:0-14179 GCA_035047105.1 Galeopsomyia nigrocyanea
GTGCGTGCCTCTAATATGAAAATTCGGACAAACGGTGCCGAATTATGGCAGTTTTTTTGTGGAATTGCTCATATAGCGAGGAGCGAAGGGGAATAGCTAGTTACGAAATGAGTTTGGATGCAGCAGCGGCTGTTAATGTTAATGAAGCTCCCGGAATTCGCGACAATTATTCTGTTGGCTGCGCCCTACTCTGTACATCCGCCGCCAAATTCCTGCTGCGCGCAGCCATTATACTGCACGCGCCGACTGTCTTTCCGAAATGCCAGGCATTTGTCGCAAATATCCCCGCGCTTCTCGTGAGCTGCCTCGCTGCGCTATTCTTTTGCTCTTGCGCTGCAGTAGCGCCATAAGCGGCGAGCTTTGAATTTTTCCTAATTAGCATTCTTCGCGCTCCTCAGCCAATCTTGCCGCGAACCGAGCAGAATGATCAATCTTGCCGCCCTCGGGCCTCATCTGCGGATACATCAGCCAGGCATATATAGTATATGTACCTATAGTTGCCTCATATTTATCGGACGGCCGAGGTTTATCGCGCCAGGGCCGCCGATGCGAGCTTTGACGCCGCGATGATAAAAATTTTATTAGATTCATTATACGCCACGGAGTAAAAGCTTGATGTTCGCAGCGGACCAAAGTCGGCCGCACGAAAATAAAAGTTTTATACACAGCGGGCTGCCAGTAGGAAAAATCGATAGTGCTGGCGTGTGGGCCGGGGTAATTGTCGTTTTTATGGAAGCTGCGGAAAACAGAAAAAACGACAACAGCAACGACAACTAAGTACAACGCGTTTCGATATTTCAGCGACGAGCTGCGACTGTACGCTAGCTGCTAATCCTCCGACTGCATGTCAGCCGGCCGCGTTGTACGCTCACACGAGCTGCCGTGCACGCAATCGTTTAAGCGCCAATTCGAAGAGCTGGTCGGCAAAGCTACCGGCGAGTTTGGCTACTTTCTCTGCCGGCTGCCGACTAATTAGCTGCAGCCGAACTGCGCCGGCGCGAGCTTGGCCCAGGTGCCGTTGCTGTTGTGATGCATGTGTATGTCGAGTGCGACCGGCAGTGCACGGCAAGCAGCAAGCAGCCAGCTCGCGTACGTGTCGAAATCCTCTGTGGAGTGTGGAGTGGCTTTGCCTCCGCAGGCCCATTATCATCGAGAAACAACCGAGCGAGCTGCGCGACTGCTAGCGAAAAGTCGATATATATACTTGGCCTCGAGCTTGTTCGTTTTAATTGCACCGCTGTAGTCTACTGTAGTGAGCTGAGCGAGAGCTCAATCGATGGGCTTCCGGCTTATTAGAGATCAGTACTGTTCCTGTTCCAACGACCTCGGACGCGCGAAACAAGCAACTATTTGGCTCTCGATTGATTTACCTTTTCCATTTGGTCGTCCATAAACGAAGCGAAGCCAACCGACCAAGCACTATACGCGCTGCCAGCTTTTGTTGATTCGCCCCAGCCCCTCGCCCTGCCCGTCTCTTCAAATCCACTCGGCGATAAAATGTTTTTGCCGGAGCGTTAATTCGGCACGAATCTAGCGTGAGTAATTTGCATTAGGCGCGAAACGTTTTTCCGCGCATTGATTTTCACTTCTATTTTGCCGCTCGAATAATCGCGCAAGCGGACGCTCTCGAACAATCCATCGCCAGGTAGAGAGCCCGGGCTATCTCCCCCCCCCCCTCTCTCTCTCTCTCTGCCATGCTTTTTTACTGGATTTTGACGCTGCTCGCTCTCGCGAACATTTTTCGCGCCGCTGAAAAAATCGCGTTCATTTCCGGGAGCCGCTCGCTCGCCGAACCGCGTAATCTCAATGAAATTTCCGCTCTTGTCACCGCCGCCCGACTAGCCCCGGCAGTATTATTACGGATTTTCATTTGAATTGAAAATTGTTTAATTATATGTGTGGCCGGTTTTACTCCTCACGGCTGCACATAGATCTCTGCGAGTGCCTTCAATATTCAACGGATTCTCGCTCAAGCGTGTTATTTATGGATGAATTGAATGAATTTGAATAGCTACATGGGCTTCATCGAGCGCTTTCGAGCCCGGAATTATGGGCGCATTAGCGGAATGAAGAGCGATTACAGCTGCGATCAGTTAGCTTATAAATATAAACGGTTGACCAGCTCGAAGGGAGCAGGAAGGTGGTGGCGCGGGTGGCGCGGGCGAGCTGCACTAAAATCGGCAAAGCTCGTTTGACGGACAAGTGCGTGGAGGGCGGAAGGGCGAGTGAATTTGACGGTCGTGCAGGTGCGATCGATGCGATGGGACTTCGGGGAGGCCGGAAGGGAACAATGCCTCGTCGAACGTGACCTAAGCTGCCTCTCTTGCCAGTCTAATCGTCCGTAGGAGTCTAGTGAGCGCGAGAGGCTCTCTTGTCTTGTTGCGAATCCAGAGACAATGCTCCCGTACAGCTCGTCAACAGTCAGCTTCGCCAGCACTATGCTCTAGACTAGACCACGTCGAGCCACGAGCCCTTTTCGTCTTTTGTCTCGAGAAGCCGAGGAGCCGAGAAGCCGAGAAGCCGTCACGCAGAGGACTGCAGCAGCAGCAGCAGCAGCAGCCGGCGACTATCGAGTCCATTGGAAATTGCGCTATTTTTATCGCGCTCTCGGCCGCTCTGCAGCTGCTATTGTTTCCGCAGCCGCGCAGCCTTTGTCTCGAGCGCTTCAATCTCATTGTACGCGAGCAGCCAGTATGCGTTATTTTCCAACGATATTTCATCAAGTTTTTCTCGACTCCAGCCAGTCAGCCAGCCAGCCAGCCAGCCAGCCACCTCGAGTAGCTTAGCTGGCATTGTTCCTCCGGCTCTTTGTTGATTTTTCAAATCCAAGTACGCCGCCGTAGCCGGCTGCCTCCCCGGGGAAATGCTTTTTACTCGGCCCGGCCTGCCCGCCCAAATGGGCCGAGCATTTTAGCGCGCATTTTACGTAATTCATAGCGAATCTCGTGGACTCGGCAAGCGACAACCACGCGCCAGCGCGGCGCAGCTGCCGAGAGCTGGTGGGGGCGGCAAAGCGAGCTGCTTGTCGTTTCTCTCGACGGTTTTTTGTTGTTCAGTTATGCAAGCCGCTCGTCGGCAATACTCGCAGCTTCAATTTTACGACGACGCCCGACGGACGCACAGAAACCGGGACAGAGGCAGGCAGCCGGCTCGTAAAAAAGACGAAGCCCGCTGAGGCCTTTAGACCTATAGGTACCTACAGCGAGCGCAGGGCCAATTAAGCAATGAGCTCGCTGCACAGCCGACTCGCGGAGAACGATCGCTGGGGCAGACTCTATGCGACAAACTCACCTCTAGATCCATACGACTCAAGCGCGACTTGCTGCGAAAATAAAATGCTCGGCTTAGCTAGATAAAAAGCGCGCGAGGGAGCTGCGAAGGTCGGAGGAGGAGGAGACGCTGGCGAAGATAAAGCGCCGCGCTCGAGCTAAACTGACAGCCGCTGAAATATATATATATATGTATAGTGCGGGTTTTCATGCTGCCATCAGCCATGTAAATGCACTTTTTCTTGCTCAAGTGAAAATCTGGAAAAAGCAGCTAGTGCGCTTGTTCGCGCAAATAAGCAGAGCAGAAAAGAGTCAAAGGGTCAGAGGAGTCACTGCTACTGCTGCTGCTGCTGCTGCTGCTGCGGAAGCGATAACAAGCATAACTCTCGCCCGGTCTCGCCTCGCCTTTCTGTCCAGGCCCTCTGACTTGCGATTCCAGCGACGCTGCTTGCCTGCATTTCCTATGCCACAGTCAAAGCCGCAGAAATTGCATTAGCTCGCTCCCTCGAGGAATCTCTGGCTGCACGCGCTTCTTAATTATCGGGCGTCCTTTGACGTATCGCAAAGTTTCGAGATTAAATCTCGAGAATATTGACATGGAGAGAAGGAAAGGCGAAAGAAAAGCGAAGAAGTAGGCGAGCAGCCGCGGCCGATTGATGCAGAGTCGGCTAATCAAACTGGTTGCTTGTGGGCGTTGTCGGCGGCGCGCGAGGCAAATGAGATTGCAGCGAATGGTCACAGCTATAATACAGGGGCTCGAGGATCGAGAGTCGTTTGGAGGACGGGGGGCAGTTGTAACACGCAACTCTAAGAGAGAACTATAGAGTCGAGCCGAGCCGGGATTAAGGCTGCTCTCGCAGCTCTCGCAGCTACTAATCGGACTAGGCCAATTAACCGGATCGCTGTGTCGAGTCGTGCAGGCTACAGCGGCAGCTCATATCTTAGCACTCGCATCTCTGCTGTTGGCTGGAATATGCAGCTCATAAAGTTGAACGAGTGGCCGAGAGGAGTGCGAGCGCCACTGGAGCGGTTATTGCGGTGCGCTTAATTAGCGCAAGACTGTCTGCGGTGTACCGTGGGCCGCCCGACAATGCGACCGAGCGCCCGCGCCGCAGCAGCAGCAGCAGCAGCTCTTTCATCAAACCTCCAGCCGTAAGCCGAGCCTCGACCACCGCCCGCGCCGGGACTTGGCTTTTTAGCACGCATCAGCGTAATTGCAGGCAACAATCGCTTGGTCGAGTTGGCCGATTGCAAAATAACGAGCTGCTGTCGAGGCCCGAGGGCGCCTGCAACTTGGACGCGCGGCGACTTGGTCTATACCTAGCTGCGCGCGGATGATCGGCCAGCCGCAAGTTTGGCTAAGCTAAGCAGCAGCCGTCAGCTAGCAGAGTTGCGAGTAATGAAAGCCGATGTATCTGCCGGCTGCCTGCCCGCTTGAGCTGCCATAATTAGACGTTTGCGAGGCGTTGCAAGGTTGAAGAGCAGAGAGAGAGGCAAATAAGGCTGCGTAATCTCGTTGGGCTCTGGAGGAACAATAATAAAAATTGGATTAGACCGGAGCAGGGCGCACGTATAGGAAGCGAGCGGCTAGCTGGCGAGTGGCGGGCAATAGCTGGCCGCGGGAGTGCATACCGCAGACTCTGGCTGGCTGGCTGGCTGGCTGGCTGGCTGCGTGCAAACCCGGCCGTTAATTACACAAACGAGCCTGGGCTCCACTGGACCGTGGCCCACAAAGCGAGCCCACTACTCGCTGCAGCGCCGCCGCCGCCGGCTCGCTCGTAAAGAGCTCGCTTAATTGAAGAATGCAATAAAGAACTGCCAAGAGAATCCACTGCGGCTGCTGCCTTTTCCCCGCTCTTTCAGCTTGCTCCATTCTGCGAGCCTTCTGATTACAACAACTTTATATAATAGAACAGTCATCGAAGCCCTAGCCATGAAAGGGCGCGCGGTGCTTGCACTCGCTTGCGGCCGCCTTATTTTTGCAAACTGCTGCGAATTAATGGCCTGCGAAATATGAGCGATGGGCCGAATTTTGTGGAGCTCGTGTGCGTATAACACGCGCGCACTGGACGTTCGAGAGCGATGAGCGCCAATCGATCAGCAGCAGCAGCAGCAGCAGCAGCAGCAATTACAATCTCGCTCGCTAGCTCGCCCTCGCACGATTAATAGCCAAAGCAATTTGTAGTTGACTGCGAAAAGCCCCTGCCGGCGCTGCTGCAGCCTGCGCATTTTACCTGCCAGCCATTAATTGCCTAATGCGATGTGCGGCATTATTAGCTCGCTTTCGCCCCATCGCCGCCAACATATTTCATCCATTTTTACCCACCGAGATCATCTGCCGAACGCCGTGCGCCAGCTCCCCCTTGGACATGTACATCATTGAATTGCTACATAATTCAATCGCTCGCTACAAAGTCTGCCGAAAATAGCTAGCCTTTGCTTTGGCCGCGCCTATCCGCGAGCGACAGTGATATCGGCTTGTTTGACATCATTGCGAATCGGTGCGGGGCTAAGCCTTGGATTTGCTTGGCAAGAATCGAATAATAAATAGCGAGACGCGCGTACAAAAGGCCCATCATTGTCGCTTGAGGCGTTAAATTGCGAGCTTTCATTGGTGCGCAAGCGAGCGTCCAGACGGAAAATATGAATCTAAATTTATGCTCGTTTCGCGCGCGGGCTAGGCTCTCCCGCTGCGCCACTCTCATCTGCACATTATTTAGCGCGATTATAACGCATAATTTAGCTGGCGAGGGCGCGAACGCGACGCTCTATTTACTCGAATTTTCTGCGTCAGCGGGGCCGAAAAGTGTGCTCGGCTTTTTGATTGCATTAGCCGCAGAGTGCACTGGCGACAAAGCAAATTCGTGAGCGGCGACTGGCTGGAAATAAGTCGCTCTCCGGCAGTGATACGAGTCAGCGTGTGCGCGGACGGCATGCTGTGCGTCTAACGGCCGGGCTTGGTCCCTTTGAATTGCGAGGAAGTCGCAGCGAGCTTCTGCCCCATTGACTGCTCGCCTAGTACAGCCGGCAGATCGATACGCTTTGACGATGACGGAAGTTGAGAACTGGCCGGTGCATCGATGTATAAACCAAAGTCGACGACGACGGCAACCTCGGCAAAGAGCAGCTCCGTCTCTCTTCCATGTAAACGGCCTGGTCACGTGAGAACTGCCGCTAGCGAGTCCCGCGCTGGCATAACTTCGTTTAAGGACTTGCCTGCAAGAGAGAGAGAGAGAGAGTGTAAGTGTGTGTGTGTGTGTGTGAGCAGCTGCTCTAATCGAGTTTCCGCATTGACTGCGTCCACACAGAAATGCATCAATGGCCCGTTAATTTGAAACTCCGATCGCAATTGCTGCACCGCCTCGGTAATAAGCGGCAAAAATTTATTGACGTAGACGTGTGAATCGATTGTCCTCTAGAGCTCGTACTTTCCAGCCTCTTCGCTAGAATGGACTCTGCAGCACGTCGGCATTCTCCCCAGTGACAATGTAGCCACTTTTTAGTTGTGCGCCAGATGGGAGATTGAAAATTTTTAGCGAGGCAACTTTTTAGCGAGCTTTTTTCCTCTCACCCTACTCGCTCTACTCATCCCTTCACGAGGGAGTTGTAAATCGCTCTTTTTTTGTTCATCGCTCGAATTCTATTCTTTGAATGCGCCCCCGAAGCCAGCCTCACTCCACTCGAAAAGTAGCGTACGACAAAACTGCTCTGCCTCGCCGCGCCCGCCCTCGCCGCTGGCAAAATGAAGAGAAAAAGAACTGCATGTATGTAGCTATGTAGCAGTGCGAGAGCATCGAGTTTGAAAGAGTCAGGGCTGCGCTGAAAAATGATGCGGCTGCTGCGGCTCGATGTACAGTCGCTACGACGTACTCTCAGCGCAGATTAATTATTTCGCGGCAATCTCTCTCCACGCAGGTTCTTAGCAGTATAGAACGCTGCCACGGCGGCCGTTGCTCGACACTGGAGAATGATCGTCGCTGCAAAAACCAGATTTTATTGTTGTATTATGAGTCTCTCTCTCACTGCTATAGTGCTGCTAGTGCTGCAAGCGCCAAAAAATTCGCTAATACCTTGAGCTTTTTGTTTGCCGGTAATGACCTGTCATTCTCGCTAGGCCATAATACTCTTTACACGTGGATCGCCGTTTTTTTTCTTTTCGCCGAGATTGGATTTCACAAGGGTATGAGAGAGAGAGAGAGAGAAATCGGTGGCTCAAAATTCGCTGAGATATTGCTGCATAATCATTAGGGTGATTAGTCGAGCGAGAAGAAAAGATGGAAATTATGGACCTGTTATTGGTATAAATAGGCTCTTAAGCCGTGTTTAGCAGCGGGATTTGCCGAGGAGGGGTGAGTGAGTGTCTCGGGCCAACTTATTGTTATTATAATGAGTGCTGTGCGTGTGCGTAAGAAGGGGAGAAAAAATAATTGTTGTTATCAGCCGGGAGGGCTCGTAAGTCAAGGCTAGCCTCGAGCATTTTTCCTCGGGCCGGGAAGCCATTGGAGTGGCGTTATAAACGGCCGCCGAGGGCGCGATATCGAGAAGGGCGCTGCCTGCGGTCCGAATAAGCCACGTTCGCGGATCTGCGCGGCCTCTCTGCGATCGTGGGGGAGGCGAGCGCAGCCTAATTTGCAGCTCCAGTGTGCGGCTCCGTAAACAGCGCGTAACGGCCGGCCAGCCGCAATTGTCGCTTTCATATTTAACGCGCGCCATAGACTTGTTGTTGCTCGCGGCTTGTCAGATTTGCGTTGAACGCGCAATCGGCCGGTCAATGACATTCAGGCGGCGTGAAGCGATAGAAAAAATCGATGCGAATCCCCGCACAGCATAGCGATGATGAATATTCAATGGGACTGCGCGAGCGAAGAGGAGCAAAAGGAGCTGGACGAGCGCGAGCTGGCGCAGGAGGAGGCCTGCTGGCTGGTGTGTCGCTGGCTAATTGGCTGGACGTCTGGCGAGCCGCTGTATACACGCGCAAACAGGCTAGCGTCCTAATTCGAGGCCCCGACATGGCCAGGAAGGGCGGAGGATCACGGCTCGAGCGAGCGACGACAAAGGACCCTACAGCGCTGCTGCATAGTCGCTGCCAGTCTCTGTGTGACCGCCGCGGATATTCATTCGAGTTATTAGCAAGTACATCGAGCGCCCCTTCATCAATCCTTTGAGCCAACTGCTCCGCTCTGCAAAGTAATTAGCGCTCGTTTCGCGCAGTCGGCTATGTAGCTCTGCAATAGCTGCACCGAAAAACCAAGCCAATCGAGGCTTTCAGGCTCGATTTGCTAACGTGTTCGGCCGGGCGGCGGCAGCGGCGGCAGCAGCAGAAAGGAAAAAGAGCGAAGCTCTCGTCGCCGCTGCAGAGGGGGCAGGGAGGGAAGCAGGAGGATCGCGTCGCTTACTCGCACGAGGGACGCTCGCTCGTTCGTCACCGCGGCGAAATTCAATTCCCAGCGCTCGCTCGCTCTCGCAGCTTTTCGGAGCCGGCAATTTATGGCGCGCCTGCCTCCGGCTCGACAACTAGTCGACAAGTGCGAGGCGACGGAGGGGCTAATCGATCCAGAGCTCGCGGCTGTGACGAGGCGAGCCTCGCAAAGGAACCGAGCCGCGCACTGCGTACGCGCGCTTCAATATCCGCGGCAGCTCGTGCGCCGGCCATTAAAAGCCAGCTCTGCCGATACATGTACTGAACAGCAGCGCGCTCCATGCAGACTTTTCACGCATAGCCGCGTGTGAATGCAGTGCGCGGGGTGCGCCGCCGGCAGCTGCAATTTATCGCGAGACACTATTTTGTGGAAGAGGCCTGGCGGAATCTGGAGCCAACCTGCCGATCCTCATGCCAGAGTTCATTAAGCAACGCGTTCTAGAGAAAGACAGAAACACGCTCGCTGACCTTTGCTACGATCGAACTTGATAGCCTTTCCGGCCTTGACATGTTACACGTGTCAGCGAAAAAACGTAGCGAAGGCAGGGAGGTGCAGTCGCTCGATATCGCGTGCAATTGGATATGGAGATGTAGGCAGTGAGCTAGCTGCGGCGACGACACGGGCCCACGAGTTGTAGGTGCGCCGAGTGATTTATACCGCAACGATTCCCGCCGCCGCGAGTAATCACGCTATGATGGCTGTGAGTAATTGATCAGAGCACTTGCTCAGCTGTCGGCAGCCCTTTTATAGCAACCCCTGCCCGCGCCGCCGCCACTGCCACCGTCGATCAATACCAAAGCTCCTCGATAAATCCAATTTTTTCCTTTTTTTTTTTATTTTGTCACCCGCCCCCGCCACTCGTTCAAAGCAGATTATGAGTCCGGCTCCGGCGCATTAATCAACTCAACGTTTTCCAATGAGCCGCCGACATCGATCTAAATCTACAGTTTTTTACAATTCACATTTTCCTCGGCGAGAGCAACGGACCTACGTATTCATACAGCTCGATATGTATATATACAGATTGGGGATAAATAACTGGACTGACTGCTGTAGGACAAAAGAATCTGCTTGAACGAGCAACGAGCTGACAAAAAAAAAGTTAGCAAAATCGAGATGGGACTGTATTTAAATAGCTGCTGCTGTTGTCGAGCAAATAACTCTCTTGTGAACAATAGCCTTCATCACTTCCGCCAATTTGTTGACTCGAGGCCCCCAAAGCGTTTTCCAATTTCGCCCAGGTATTAAATTATTATCCCGCGAGCTTGATACTTAATCCCTAATCATTTTCCAATATGCACTCTCGCTCGCTACCTCGCTACCTCGCTACCTCACTGGCACGCCTTCAAACTCAAAGGCAATCTCCACGAGCGTCAAAGCCGGCTCCGGCCTGCTCTTGATTACCGTAGCCGAGTCGATGAATACATATTATACCTGCAGCAGCAGCAGCTCCGTCGATTGATCCGACACGCAGTTAATTGAACTCCGGGGTACTTACAATTGTCCTGTTTTTCCGCTGAAAATTATGCATTAGCGCTGAGAAAGTGATTCGAGCGGGTCGGAAGAAGCTGGGTGGATAGAGTACCTATATATGGATGAGATGCTCGGCGGCAGCAGCAGCGGGAGCTGGCCCGTAAAGAACAAGCAGCGGCTGTCGGGCGAATTTTCGATGAAAAATGCCGGCTTGTAAAACTAGAAGCCAGCTGCGCTGGTTATGCGCGGCGGAAATTCGGTAGAAAGCGTGAGCCAGTGAGCCTGCAGTGGGTAGTGGGTACGGAGCGGCGTATGGGGGCGCAGGTGCCAGCGAAAAAAGCACGAGAGGGAAGAAGAGGAACTGAAGAAGAAGCTGGAGCAGCAGCCACGCGGTGGCGTCGGCTACCTCGGCTAAGCTGAGGTATTATCCCCCGTCGTAATTCTGCGAGCTTATAGCTCGGCTCGCTCGCGATCGCTTGTTGTGCGCGTGGCACTGGCGGCTCTTTCATAAACTCAGCTTCAGCTTTTTCCGCGCCTCTTCGCTCGCTACACTGTACATACACAAGGGGACTGACTGGCCGGCGCGCCCTTTTGCTCGCCTCACTTCGCTTTGACGTCGAGCCCAGCGACGAGCTGCTGTTATCTGCCCAGATTACATGCCAGCTTCTGATTCTCTAGCTGCGAATATTTTCCTTTGGCCACTTTCACAGTTCACCGTCTGCACCTGCCATTCAGCCCAATCTTACTTTCTTCCTCGACTCCTCCTTCGCTCGACGCCAAAAACAAATTTACTTTTGATCATGCGCTCGCGTTCGGACCCCAAACAAGATAATGGCCAAGCAGCTCTCTTTTCCGTTGGCCTTATTTGCCAGCGGCGACAAACATTTGCGACTACAGGTCATGCGAGTGCACTCGGCTGACTACTCGACTACTGGCGAAAGCGAAAAGCTGCACTGCAGGCTGAAATGAATAGCCGGGCGGTAAGTAGCAAGTTTGCTGCTTGGCTGCTGCAAAGAAAGTGCGATCCACTTGCAGAAATGGCTTCTTCCTTCGTGCCCCCGGACGGCTGCTGATACCATGCGAGGCCGCGCACCGAGGCACTTTTCCTTGCTGTGACGCCAAGCGAATCGCCAATCTCCGCAGCTACGCGTTACCAGTGCCCAGTCAAAGCATCACTTGATACCTAAAGTTGCCTGCAAACCTGCTCATTTTTCGAACAGAGTGCACAATCACCTCGATAGTCGAATCGAGGAATGAACTGCAATTGTTGAGAGGCCGAGAAGTGATGGTCAAGTGGCAAAAAGAACAGAGCGAAAGAGGGCGTGAGAAATAGTACGCTTGAAAACTCGGTTATTCGCCATTTCCTGGGCAGCTTCTAAGTGACCACGATAGACGAACTTTTTTCGTGTTCTCGTTCAACAGCCTCTTCCTGCCTCTGTGTCTCTCTCTCTCTCGCTCCCTCTGTCCTGGCAGCACTCTCCGTCTGTGGTTGCTTTCCTTTTTGCCGTCGCATGCGCGAGCAGACATAGAGGCAGAGCGAGGGAGCTCGGAGCTGGATGCCTCAGCCGCCATCTCATCTTTTGTGCGAGGCTTTTTGCAAGCATCAAATAAAGTAGAGAGGAACGAGTGAGTAGCGAGTCGTTTTTCGCGCGAGAAACATTGCAATTTGGTCGCTGGGAGGAGGCAACGCGCCATACGTCTTGCTCGTGGCTTCGCCTCGTTATTTTTCTGCCCTCCCACGAGCTCATGCTTTATTCGCGACGGCGACGGCAACGGCTGCGGCTGCGGCTGCGGCTGCGGCGACGTGGACGCTTCGCATCGCGATGCATCTCTAGACAAGCGGGCGAACGAAGACGAAGAACCAGCTGCGTTTGCTGAAATATGATCGGCGGCCGGCGCAGCTCGTCTAGCTACATAGCACTGCAGCGGGCTCCCTAGTAGGCAGCTCGTAGGCGCGAGTGCTCCGATGCCCGACAGACACGCTTTTCCACTCTGCCAAACTTCCTCCGTGCTGCTGAGCTTTTACCCTGGCCCCCGCAAGACTTTGCGCAACTCCTGCCTGCCTGCTTGCGAGCGAGCTGCACCCTCAGCGGATTTGCCCTCCAACCAACTCGAGCGCGCGTTAATGCACTTTTCCGGATTTTCTCCCCGAAACTTGCCCCCTCTGCGCTACCTATAGCTACATTTATCCGCCGCAGCACTCTGAATAAAGATTTTCCGAGCCTTGCCGAGCCGCCCGCGCCGATTCCCATTGCCGCTGCCATTCCAATTCCGACCGATCCGACCGCAAACAGCTGACTAATTTAGCCCAACCTCATATTTGCGCCCTTCTCGATCCACTTTACTCGCTTTACTCGCTTATCTCGTTCTGCCTGGCTGACGCGCCCTTTTTTTCCTCCTGTCGCCTGAAAGCTCGCCAGCTCCTCCGAGACGAGCCTGCTCGGCGTTAATTTACTGGCCGGCTCTGGTCAGCAGCTGTCGAGCAAAAAACGCCCGCGTCACTCTCGCCCGCCCTCTCAGTGACATAAACGCGCTCGCCTGCGGATCAATTTTCTACGCTCGTCCCAGCTCCAAATACCAAAGTAAACAGCTCTCACCCACTTCGCAGCTCTTTTTTCCCCAGATATTTATTTTCTTGTTCTGTGTTTTTTTCCTTGTTCCTTTTACCCTGCTGCTACTGCTGCTATTGCTGCTTCGGCGGGCGGCAGAGTTTTGTCGTCTCTGTGTGCGTGTTTTCTCATGGAGCTGGTCTAGCTTGCGACGCGTGAAATTCGCCGAGGACCCGCCGCGCTCCACAGAAATACTGCCAGATACAGTTGACTTTTCATATGGAGCGGATAGAGAACGAGAGCAGAGAGAGAGAGAAAATGCACGTGTGCGCCTGGCGCCGGAAAAATCAAAGACAAATATTGGATTGCCAGATAGCTCCGATAAGAAACTCCAATTAGATCAAAATAAAGCGATATACCGCGCCATCGAATGACTTGTATGATTAAGCTCGTTTCTACAACCACTGTGCTTCACTTTCGTATTTATATGAGCAATTCCATAAAAAAAGTTTATCAATTTGGCACAGTTTCGGAATTTTTTCAAATTGGGTGCACGCTCTTGGTCGAACCATTTTTATATAATAGTTGATATATAATATCGAAAAAAACATGTGCCCTTTTCCGAACCTGCATGTGACTAATTTTTTTCGAGCATATAGAAGCTTTAAAAATAATCGGAAAAAAGAACGCATAGTTCCATGGTTTTTTGGAATTTCATAGAAAACCAAAAATGATAGCGTCAGTCTGACCTTCAGAATCGAATTCTACGGCTCAAAATACATCGGAAACCATATTTTTTTTTCTACTCGCAATTCCGGACCTTGTAGAGCTTGTTAAAGCATAACAACGCATAAAAACTCCAAACTATGCCAATTTTACACGTGAAATTTTCGTGTTTTCAGAGCTCTACAGGGGTCGAAATTCCAAGTAGAAAAGAAACAAAATATGCTTTTCGACGTATTTTGAGCCGTAGAATTTGATTCTGAAGTCAGATTAACGCGATCATTTTTCGTTTATTACTTAATTCCAAAAACTCTAAGAAACCACAAAAACTCAGATTTGGTTTTTATCGATGTCACAGTTTCCACGTGATTTTGACACACTGACAGGTAAAAAAAGGAGTGTCACATAGAAAGGAGAGGATGGCCAAGAGCATTACAAATCTTTTGATGCCCCGGAGAACTACGTGCTCCTAAAATTGAGAGTGCACGCAGGTTGAACATTAAAAAAAAAAACGGTGCCGAATTGTTAAACTTTTTTTATGGAATTGCTCATATGACGAAATCTATAAAAAAAATGCCGATTCTTGAAGCCTAAAATGGCAAAAATACATGGTAACGCTAGAGCTTCTGGAATTTTTTCTTCTTCTTCCTTGAGGTATATAGTGCCGGAAAATGCTCGTAAACATTAGAAAAGTCCACAGGAACTACTTTTTTCCGGCTTTTCTATATTTTTGTCAATTGAATTT
>JAWWMK010030619.1:0-14174 GCA_035047105.1 Galeopsomyia nigrocyanea
CCCCCCCCCCCCGCCCCCCCCCCCCCCCCCCCCCCCCCCCCCCCCCCGCGGGTAGCCACTAAGGCGCGCTTCGCGCGGCGATTGCAGATCGCAATGATTCAGTTTAGAACGTTCTATACTATGTCAAATTTCGATAAGAACCCATTTGAACATCCAAAATTCGATACTTCACTTTGTCTATTTTTATTCTGCAGTGGATTGCTCATATGTGATGATCAAAATGATAATCAAAAATGCTACAACAAGGCTACTTTGATTAGCAGAGTTCGTTTACATATGGAAACGAAGCCTATAAAATTCGACTATGATCCAATTATTTTTACTATCCCCATCAAAGAATTTTACAGCTAAAACAATTGGTTACAAGATAAAAAATAATGTTAAATTAATACATATTTCATTACATATGTTAACTATTAGTGGTTAAAAATACATCCTAAAATATTTTTTTATTATCAAAAAGTATATTCTAAAATATTCAGGTATGAAAGGCTGCCATATATTTACGATTCCTTGCTGGAAAAACCTTGTTTATGTTTTCGAATCCGATTCCCCACGAAGATAAGGAATGTTTGCTTAATGACGAGTAAGATCCAGTAAGATACATTTCATGCAATACGCAATAAGTAAATGCGATAAAGAATGCTTGCTCTCGATTTCGAGCAACTGTTGTGTGGCGAGAGATACGCTAATTGTTGGAATAATCATGAAACCATGAATTTCATATAGCCGTTACTTTGCTGATGATTATGCTAGATTTTCTGCATCCCCATCTCCCTTTTCCGCGGAGGAAACTTTTTGAGTTTCTTTTTTTTTGCGTGGATACATGCACGTAAGCAGCAAATTAAAACGAGGAAAAGGACTTATCTAGGCTATTAAAACAAGGAAATATTTTGAATGTTAAATTGCATATAAAATTACGCTAATCATAATAATCACACCAATTCCAAGAAATATTTCAAATGTAGTAGTAAGTAATTAATGCAAATTTCCTTTCGCAGAAGCGTCAGCAGAAACAAATTGCATCGTTTATCAAGCACATGAAAAATGTCTTTTTTTCTACACAATGAAAAATTCGATTGTTCATGTAAGAAACGATGCACTTATACTAGCTAGCATATGATTATATCTACTTCCAGTGCTGTATAAAAGCCGAAGCTGAAATGTGTCAATGATAGCAAGTTAGCTTGTTGCAAAGTTAAGTCGTCTTGAACAGCCAACAAATTTGCAAAAATGAAATTCCTTCTTTTCGTTCTGCTCGCCATCGCAGTTGCTACTCTTGAAGGTAACATGTTTTGAAATTTTTTATATTGCATATAATTACTTTCTTGTCACAGTTCAAGTAATAAATTACTTTTCTTTATATAGCTGATTCATTAAATTTACATTTATCTTAATTACTATAAATACATAAGTAATAATAATTTGGGTAAACACATCAACTTATTGTTAGTTGAGAGGTCATTTATTTAATCTATTTATATATTTTTGTGAGAATTTAGTTCAGTTTAAACAGAACGAATTTTGATATGTTTTGATCAAATTATGTGGAAAAAGAAAAGAAAAAAATTGATGATTAAGGACTCATTTTTTGTACAAAACTCTTTGTTAATCCCGTATAAGTAATAAAATCACTTTAATCTATATGATTCTTGAATTAAATTTTATCTTTCTTACAGTTTACGGGGCATGCGACCCCAAAGAATGCAACGCAGGATGCGTTTCTCGTGGCAATCAGTACGGATACTGTGATCTCCCAACGCTGTGCATGTGCGTCGCCAAGGGCAAATAATCAGTCAGCAGTCAATAAAAGATACGATATTTGAATATTTTGATTATTTAATTAAATACATCAACATCTCAAATTAATCTGAAAATTAAAATTTAAATATGTAAAATAGGATATATTTGCAAATAAAAAATCTTCTTTAATATGTCAAGTGCTATTCATTAATGTTCATTTACCCTGACATTTCTATATGAAAGTACTTAAAAGTACAAAATGACTAATAGCCATTCATCATCTTAGGAAAAATTTATTAATAATTAAAAATGTAATAACATTTTTTCATGAACAATCCTTTTTACTTGGTGGATATATTTTTATAGCAGCTCTAATGAATTCTTCGTAATACTGAAGACTGATATGTAAATTCAGTTGATTTTGATCCAAAAACTCCTTGGGATAATCGAGTCCAGTAATATTGGGACACGTTCTTTTGTTAATACTGTTATATATTCGAATGTCCAGGGTCTTCTATCACTCTGTCAATTGTTTTAGACTACATAACCAATCATTCATACACAACAAATACCTTACTAGATAATTTTTTTGATCCAATAGAGGTCCGCCACTGTCACCCTAACAAATAAGATCTATCAGTAAAATAAAAAATTACAGGGTTAATATTGATTCATGTACATACGCAACCCAACAACGCCCATGATTTTGCAAGGCTACACACGAAACGATTGAAAATAAAAATTTCCTTCTTTTTCAATTCGAACACTCAAAAAAAATCCTCTTGATACAAGTGGATTCCTCTTAATAGAACATTGCTCCAAGAAGAAATTCCTCTTATGAAAATCCTCTTGTTGCAAAAGGATTTTTTTCTTGATGCAAGAGGATTTTTCAAAGGGAATTTCCTCTTGTAGCAATAAGACTTTTTTTCTGTCTGAACATTTTCGTCTTACATTGCTCGTTTGTTATGACTTCTAGTTCAACCGTTTTTAAAACCTACGATATATGGCAGTCATTGATTTGACCCCAGCCAGCAATTTTGACATTCAGACCGTGAAGTTCATCACCATCAACGAATGGAACTGATGCTGGTTTCATACTGTGTACACTCATTTTTAACTGAAAATAAAATTTCTTTAGAAAGATAAACGTATAGCAATAGGCGATTTGGCTGTATCACAAAAAAATACACGTACGATGATTACAGCAATATCATGTTCTCCAACGGCTTCCTTTCCTTTTGTTTCGTTGTAACATTTCGCATACGATTTCTATAAAAAGATATTGTACTTCATACCCCTATGAATATTAACGTTACCAACGCTTACCTGAACTTTATTAAAATCCTCTCCATTCAAGCAATGTTGAGCCGTCAGTACGTGGAATTTAGAGAGAAGAGTTCCCGTGCAGATGTAAATGTCATTAGGATGTAATTTTTCATGGTCGTTTTTTTCTGTAATGGCAACTACGAATTGAAATTGAGTTTGATTTGCATATCTGACGTTGTTACCTCTAATAGCTGTTTCGTTGAAAAATTTTGATAATATTAAGTCAAAGAATTTTAATTATTTTAGAATTAAGAGTTTCAATTATTCAAGCATATGTATTTTCTTATGATTATTAGGATTTATTTTTTCATTTACTATTGGAGGATTAACATGAATTATTTCATCAAATTTTAATAGAATAAACTATTTTTTATTTTATCTTTTTTTAAAATTAGTTTAATTCCTACATTTATTTTATATAGCTGGAAAATATGCATCTTATTATTAAAACGCTCTGAACTTTGAATTTTGATATGATTTACTGAGAATTACAAGAAGTCCTGAAAGATTCAGATAACAATACAGATTGTTGCTTGCATTTTGACAAATTGTTTCTTAAATGTGTTTCTTCAATGGAATTTTCGGAAGTACATTTCCATGTTCATTTTCGTCGTTCAGCATGGCTATGGCGAGCAGATACTCCTACTGCCATGTACGCGAATGAAGTTTCATTTTCTATACGTACTGCATTTATTGTTAGGATACCTGATCATTGTCCGCGTCGATCGCACTCATCCGGGGCCCGCAAGTCTGCTCGTTGCCCTTCGCCGCTCCCCTCGAAAGTCTCGTTCGTACTACGTATACGTACCCGCTTTCTGTTCTGCCCTACTCTGTCAAATTTTCCGCTTTCCCGCTGCGCCCTCACACGTTGCCAATTTAAGACCCTCTCATCGAGGACTCATCGCGCGCGAATTTTCGAATTCAAACCGAAGGCATCGCCATCGGTAACACCCATGATATTGCTTGATAAGAAATGGTGATAAATGATTATTGATAAGTTCCAATAAATTCAAAGAGACCTTTTTAATGACAGATACATTATTTTACATATTTAGATTTCAAATATCATTACAATATTATAAAGTTGAACGTTGATTGCATCGTTTAGTGTATTTCAATATTGAATTTGCGGGACATTTGTTTAGCCCTTTGAGACGCACATGCATTGCCTTGGGGTATTACAGTATCCATACTGGTTGCCACGAGAAACACAGCCTGCATTGCACTCTTTGGGGTCGCATCTATATCCGTAAACTATAATAAAGATGAATTTAAATTTAATGAATACATTCAGAATCACGGCCGAACTTATAGCAAGAGTACGATTCTTGAAAAATCTACATACACCTTACTGACAAATATTCGCAGTTGGAATAGTAGAAAAAAATCTTTGACTTAATCCAATTACCAATTACACAATTTACTATTATTTGTGAAATTATATCTCATTGATGTAATTGTAACTACAAGTAATGGAAAAATAGTAATGTCTTACCTTCGAAAGTAGCAACTGCAATGACAAGCAGAAGGAACAGAAGGAATTTCATTTTTGCAGATGTGAGTTCTGTTGAAGACAAGTTAACTTAGCAACAACCTGAGTGACTATGTTCGGTACGGATCGGGATTGGTCTTTATATAGCACTGGAACGAAAGGAAAATTTGTCGAATTGACAAAAGAAAATTCCTCGTACGCTTGGCAAATATTTCAGATCATTTCCTCTGACGCTTTTTTCTGCGAAAGGAACATTGTATTTCTTTCGCAAAGTTTGTTTGCTGTCGCTGCATGATTGTAATGTTTTTCTTGCTTATCAATGCAATCGATAGGAATTAAGGCAAGACTTATAGAATTGGGAAACATCGCAGTAACACAGTTGCATGATACGCTATTCAGGAAAATGCGTATGATAAATTCTCTTTTCTCTTCTGAACAAATTTTCCTCTATTGACCTTCCGAGAAACGATGCACACAGGTTGGTAATACAATCATACTTCCAGTGCTATATAAAGACCAATACTTATATGTACCGATCATAGCTACTCAGGTTGTTGCTAAGTTAACTCGTCATCACAGGCATCACATTTGCAAAAATGAAATTCCTTTTTTTCCTTCTGCTCGTCATTGCAGTCGCTACTCTGGAAGGTAAGATATTTCTGATTTTTTTATTCTAACATATGATTATTAATGTTATGTATAGCTTACTTTGGTGAAATATGTAATAATATTGAAACAGTGGGATTTTGTTTTTTGTTTTGTAATCCATCAAAATTTAAACAAATGATGAACTGTGTGATTTCGGGCAAAAAATATATTCTTGACTACATTTAAATGCTAAAGATACATCATTACTGATAAATTATTTTCGAAAATAATTTCGAAGTTTTAGGTATATAGATATAATTATTTCATACTTAGGATTCGACGCATTTTAATATAATATTATTACAGTTTACGGATATACATGTGACCCCAAAGAGTGCAACGCAGGATGTGTTTCTCGCGGTAACCAGTATGGATATTGCAATACTCCTAGGCAATGCATGTGCGTCTCAAAGGGCTAAAAATCAATCAATATTCAATGGAAAATTTGAATATTCAGATCAGTAGTGCCATGTTTCAAAATTTTTTATTAACCTGATATGTTGTAATGATGCTTGGAATCTAAATATGTAAAGTAGTATACCTGCAAATAAAAAATTTTCTTCAATACTCAAAGAACTATTATTTACCGTTGAAAAAGCTTCGATCTTAGAAGTTATACATTTTATATTTATTTCAAGTTGAAAATGTGTAGTAGAATTGTGTGCTGTCATTATTATTTCATGAATAGATTCGCATTTAAAAAAGAGATTGTTAACAAGAACAAACGAGTTACATGTTAGAAGTGTCATGAATGTGTTTAAATAGAACATTTAATAAGAACAATACCCAAACGTTTATTAAAATCCTGCTGCGCTTATTTGAAAAAAAAATACATATCGGAGAAATTAATACTCTAATATTGAAATTGCAGACAACTGATATTGAATTAGAATTTAAATATAAAATGTAATGCCTGTAATGAAAATTTTGCATCTGAGGGTCTGTCGAGTTGATTTATTCCATTTTATTTTTATTTTATTTTAATAAAGTAAACGGGAGTTGCCCCTTTTACAATTCGAGAGCCAACAATGGCCTCTTAACAAAATATCATCGTAGCCTTGAGTGACAAAATGCGATAGCAACGCAATGAAAAGATAATTAAATATTGAAATTCATTTCAAAGGCTTCTTTTAATACTCAAAGTATCATTGTCCCATTGATTTAAGATCACTAAACAACGTTTCCTGTATTTGTCGTTCAGTCGAAAATCATATCTTCTTTAATAAAACTTACTGTCAGTTAGATACGTAAAATTTATCAGTCAAATAAAACTGAGCCATTCCTGCAACATGTTTTTCCTCGTATAGCTAAAAACATTAGTTTTAACAAATTATTTTAATTATTAAGAAAAATAATACTTCTACATGACTTTCACTTACTTTGTACAATTTACAGCAATTTGTTTATTATTAATAATTAATTGTCATTGAAAAAGCTTCAATCTTAGAAGTTCTACATTTTATATTTATTTCAAATTGAAAGTGTGTAGTAGAATTGTGGATTGTCATTATTATTTCATGAATAGATTCACATTTAGAAAAGAGATTGTTAACAAGAACAAACGAGTTACATGTTAGAAGTGTCATGAATGTGTTTAAATAGAACATTTAATAAGCACAATACCCAAACGTTTATTAAAATTCTGCCTTGCTTATTTGAAAAAAAAAAAATACATATCGCTCAAATTAATACTCTAATACTGAAATTGCAGATAACTGATATTGAATTATTATTTGAATATAAAATGTAATGCCTGTAATAAAAATCTTGCATCTGAGGCTCTAGTCGAGTTGATTTATTTTATTTTATTTTTATTTTATTTTAATAAAGTAAACGGGAGTTACCCCTTTTACAATTCAAGAGCCAACAATGGCC
This sequence comes from Galeopsomyia nigrocyanea, assembly GCA_035047105.1. NCBI lineage: Eukaryota > Metazoa > Arthropoda > Insecta > Hymenoptera > Eulophidae > Galeopsomyia > Galeopsomyia nigrocyanea. The sequence goes on from JAWWMK010030619.1 coordinate 7,085, forward strand.
TTTGTATCTGTTCGTCGTTGCAGTCGCTATTGTAGAAGGTAAGATACTACTAATTTCGTTTTTATTACATATTAGCGTAATTGATTCGCAGTATTTTAAAATACGTTTTGAATTTCAGTATAACTTTAAAACCATCTTTTTTTGATTTTCACAAACTTATAAATATATTACTAAAAGTTCTAGAAATTGAAGCCAAAGATAATTTTTTTATTTGGGATATAAATTACTATGTTTTGTCATACACGCTGAGATGTGAAGTTAAATATTCTTACATAGAGCAAAATTATAAAAATGAATTTTTTCTTTTGATAAATCAGCATTTTTTTAGAAGAGCTGGGAATAAATCCATTAAAATACATAACGATCAAAATTTATCTTTATTGCAGTTTATGGATACACATGCGATCCCAAAGAATGTAACTGTGTTTCTCGTGGTAACCAGTATGGATATTGCGATCGCCCCGATCTATGCTTGTGCGTCTCTAAGGGAAAGTAATCAGACAACATTAAATGAAAAACACTTATACGATTGAATATTTGAGATCACTGTTATTGAATACATGTCAAAATATTTGATGGAAAATAATAATGATGTTTAAAATCTAAATCCAAATATGTCAATAAAGTAGTGTATATCTGAAAATAAATATTTTTGATTTATTGTGAAAATACCATTTCTTATTTAGTTACTATTTGTACCAACTCATATTTTTATTTTTAATTGTGATATTTTGTGAAATTATATTGCGTTTGCATATTGACGATTCCTTATTAGACGCAATTTTTGCGCTGATTCGTCGCATGATTTGACGATTATGAAATTGTCAGATTCACTCTAATTTCACATCCCAATGAATCAGAAACGGCAAGGATCGAGGAAAATAGGTTGATGAATATTTTCATTCGCCGCTCTTTTAATTAGTGACTGCCCACTCTGATTCGATTTTCTACTATATATTTTCTATAAATGTAAAAATCCGCAGCCCTATATAATTAAGGTAGGTTTACCCAATTTGGGACTAGTTTTCGTAAACAGCCGTATCTTTTTACCATGAATGAATTTTTCAATGTGCGGGACATCATTGTAAAGCTTATGAAAGCAGCTTCAAAATGAGCCGTAGTGCGATTTTTTTGATGAATGCTAGCCCGATTTGTAGCACTTTGAATGAAACTACTTTTTTCCGGCATGAAAAGACACTGTACCCAATTTGGAACTATTTGACAAAAGGGCATTTTTTAGTAACTGAATCGTGCGCTGATCAGGATAAAGGAGAGTGTGAATAAATAACTTAAATTATATAAAGAAAATTTCTAGTTTTATTGAAAAAAAAAAGTGCAAAGTTAAAAATCTTAAACTTATTATGCTAACAAAACTGATTAATAAATTTACGAAATGAAAATAATCTTGCAAGATACAAATTTAAGTTGAATTATCTAAGCAATAAACTAATTATAAGCTCTATAAATTTTATAAATTGTCGCAATAAGTGAAAAGTAACGAATTAAAAATACAGAAAAATCTTAATTCCGAATGGTACAAAATTATATAAGTAGCGAACGAAAATACAAGTACAAGAAAATATGCGCACGCGTGCTTCTAATAAGGAAACAACTTGCCTATAAGAGGGCTAAATGTGTTCTCATCTGTCTCTGCCGTGCGCCGAGTCGCTGAAGCTTTTCCCTCGCTTCTAACCCCCACTTCGAGGCTCAAGGGCCGTGGGTGTTGTCTTTTCTCGCTTGTTCGACCTTCGACCAATAGCATGCCATTTTCCTCTGCTCAGACTGAGATTCAAAATTTTCGGCCTGGGCGCCAACCTATGGCCTACTCTCGATACTGATTTTACTATTAAAGGGTTGAGATACATTGAGCGAGAGGCAGTCATGTATTGGTCTTGGTGCTCCAATTTCATGCCTTTACAGGGCTCCAATTTGCCTTTACAGGGCTTCAGATATTTGCCTTTACAGGGCTCCAGATTCAAGTGCGCGAAAGGCTAGGATGTACTCCTGCATCCAGAGTTAATCCTCGAGATGATCCAACTCTTTAGATGCAGTGTTCGGCAATGACTCGGTCTCGCATATTTTATTTGAAAAACTATCGCATGTTTGCAATTTATATAAAATTTGCATTTGTTCTATAATTCGATTGCAGAAGGGTGAAAGAAGACGAATCGAGTGGTATATCGCAGTTTTAGATGTGTTAGACTAACTTAAATCATACATATTCGTTAAAATGGAAATTTAATGAGCTGAAAAATTTAGTCGTCTGAGCACAAAACAGCTGCTGCAAAGCAAATTTCGTCTTTGGGAATGATTTGAACCTATGGAACTTTCATCATTTGATAGTACGAACATAATGCCATAGTTTAGCACTGCCAAAGCATCGCGAACCTTTCAACACCAAACATATAGTCCCAAATTGGGTACACCTACCTTAAAATATGACATTAATGAAAGTTCTGAAAAATAGCAATCTAACTATAAAACTTAAAAGTTTTTTATAATCTCAAAATCAGATTTCACAGAAGATGTAGTGTTCTAATTAGTGTATTACTCGGTATTTTCAATTTTTATTAAATCAAGCGGATTAGCGAAATTACGTGTAAAACTCAATAGACAATCTTAATACCTAATCTTCATATTCCAGTTAAATTATTTTCCTCGTTTGTTCATCACGAGTGCATTCGATGAAATCGATCAACTGATATTTCATTCTTCATCGCGCTTTATTGCAAATTTCGTGATTTAATCTTGCTGTTTTTGTTTGTAAGCAAACTTTCCTTATTTTTGTGGATAAGTAATATATGGCATTAATACTTTTGCACCTGCAATGTTTTCAAAATCCAATACATAAAAACAATCCAAGATAAATTTTCAACTCCTTGAAACTGATATGTGCAATGAAATCAATGAAATTAAATTAAGAATTCAAAATTATTATTCACATAATTTCATAGATGTCATTGGAAATAGTACAGGCAAATCCAATAAAATTGGAAAACATCACGATCAAATATCTAAATCATGTACACTTTAGCATGCATACGGAAGAAATTCAAATTTCTTTTTTTCAGAAAGAAAGCGTCGGAGGTTACAATCTAAGCAGATTTTCTATAAAGTAGCAATTGCATATTTAGGTCATTTAATATTTCACTTTAATACCAGCGATTACTCATCTCTTCAGTATTTCTTGATTGTATAAGCAATAACGTGCATCTTGATTTATCAAATCAGCAAATTTTCCTTGATTTGTCGATCAGAAGAGATATTACCGCACATACAGGTAACACAACAATACTTGCAGTCCTATATAAACACCGAATCTGAAAGGTATCAATCAAAGCAAGTCAGCTTGTTGAAAAGTCAACTCTTCTTGAAGAAACATCAAACTAGCAAAAATGAAATTACTTATTTTTCTTCTGTTGGTCATCGCGGTTGCTACTCTTGAAGGTAATATATTTCTCTTTATTATTATGTGTAATCATAATTGTCACGATAGGTCTTTTCAGAAAACGAATTTTTTTTTTCAATAATAATATGTGAAAAATTGATGATTTCTCTTGGATTCCATGTACATTGATACAACAGCATTGAATTCCAAAATTGCGTTCAGCTTTACTGACATATCCACATAAAAAATACGAAAATGAATTGTTTTTTTATTTTTTCGAGGATTTTTTTAAGACAACTAGAAATTATCTTTTTAAATGTATAATCAACAAAACCACTTTACTTTACGTAGGATATTCTTTAATTGCCAATTTTCTTTTATTACAGTTTATGGATACACATGCAACCCCATAGAGTGCAACGCAGGATGTGTTTCTCGTGGTAACAAATATGGGTATTGCGAAACCCCTAGCCTATGCATGTGCGTCGCAAAGTAACATCAACGTTTTCTCTACCTGATATCAAGAGACGTTCAAAATACAATGAAATTAAAATTTGATTGTAAATACTATATCCGACATCAAAAATTGTTTGAAGTTCATATATGTAACAGAAATAGTAGCAAATAAAAAGCGTTTTCGCACAATTTTAATGTCATTGTTAACGTTCGAAATTCCTCAAATTTGTATGAGAGCTCACACATTAAATACATTTTATATCAATCTAAACAAAAAACTTCCAGCCTTATTATAGCTTCAAATTTAAAAAAATCGCAAAATAACTTTATCGATCGTAATTTGTCGAACGAGGCAACTGCGTCAATATGATAACTTATACTTACATACACTTATTATGCATAAAGATCTGATTTCTTTTTGCAGCGAAAGCTGTGTGTAAATCAGAATAATTTATCATATGCAATATACAGCTTTTTGTTTGACAAATACGCTCAACCTTCAGACGGTCGATTAAATCATGAACTTTTTGGAAGTTCACATTAAATTTGTGACTTTGATATTAAATGTTCCATATTGGTAATTCATACATAGCTGTCTTTCTTTTCCACATTCTTCAGGATCCCAAATCTCTTTTGATTCAATACCTGGTAATAGGAAATCTTGCGTTTCCATATAAATTCTATAAAAAACTAGAATTGGCTACCTCCGCGTGTGAATCTCAAACTCGCCAATCAGATATGGATTATAATTATTTTTGTTTAAATTCAACATTTAACAGAATAAGTTATAAAAGTTCTAACGCACATTTCTTTCAAATGGTAATATAGTATTAACCATCACCACCGCTTAGAATCGTTCGTATATGAGGCATAAAGTAGCAATTACTGCGAAGCATTACCGAATCTTGTTTGTCGTCAAATTGCTGATGATCGGGAAACTATTCCGACATCGCGTCAACGAAAGACAGATAGAAAAGCAGATAAGAATGATGTCGTTCTCTTCAAAGGCTAAGCTTACCAAATAATATAGCGTCACCAGTGTTAACAAACCTTCGCTATAGTTTGTATAAAAGTCAGCGACAAGTAGACCATGATATCACAACTTTAGTAAACATCTCAAAATGAAGCTACTCGGTTTTCTTCTGCTCATCGTTGCTCTCATCTCTGCCGTTGCAGGACAGGCCGGTTAGTATAATATAATGATTCATTTGATATACCGTCCATTTTGAATTTAAATTATTTATTTTCGTAAGTCATTAATATTATTTTGCTCGAAAGTGATTTTACTTTGACTTAATTTTAATTTGCCTTTACAGCTGTTCCCGGATGTGGTTTGCAATGGTTGCAATGGATGCTGCCGAAGGAAGGGGCACAAGTACGGTAATTGCTATGCTCGTCTTGGATGTAAATGCTTTGATCCGAGAGGATAAATACTCAAACTGTTGAACCATGTACTGCTGGATAATTTTGTTGTTGGAAAAAAATTTGTTGTTAAAAAAATATAAAAATTTCAATGATGTTTTATTGATTAATTGGTGTCATTAATTTTCAATTATTTTACAGTAAGGAAATGCAAAAAAAATGTTGTCCTGTTAAAGATATACTGTATTTATTATTGAAGGAATGAATAATGAATAATTTTGAATAATGATATATCTTTAACTTCTGCACTTGCCCATTCGGCTGGAAAAGATAAGTTCTACATATTTGAACATGGTTACCCTAAATTTTTCATGTTCTTTTTCATTTATTCATCGACTTTTACCTAAATAGGTACATAAATGGATGAATTATATTATTTCTTATTATCATAAAAAATATTTTTAAACGTTACTTCGCTACAGTTGTAGCAGAATGACAATGAAATGTTGAAAAAATTTGCCCGATAATAAGTTAAGTTTATCCAATACCGCCACTAAAATTTCAAATCGTCATAACTTTTTACCCCGAGTGAATTTTTCAACGTACGTGGTCTTATTTGAAATTTGCCCTTTCACTCTTTAAAATGATGTCTTGTACGATTGATTTAGTGAAGTTTAACCAGAGTTATAATACTTTAAAGCGAACTACTTGTTTTTGGTGTAAAAAAGTGAGTATACCCAATTCGAGAAACAAGTATTTTAGCAGATGAAAATAATGTTTGATACTGAAAAATAAATTTCGGTATAAACGTTTATTATAAAGACGTTATATTTTCGTGTGATAAATTATGTGGTAATTTCTTAATTATTAGTAAACACTGGTTTAAAAAATAAACTAGCAATTGACCATTATACGTTAATAATTGGTCGAAATGAATTTTTTTCGAGTTCTTGTACATTTGCGTTTCTTTATTTGAACAAAGAAATACAAAACTGTATTGAGAAATATGAAATTGCAATTTTTATCCATCGTTTATATAGGATTTTTTAAAGCGGCATATTGGGTGGACTCGAATGAGAATAGTAATACGGTCGGTATTTGGCTTGTTTGTGCGCTAAAGGATATTCTGATGAGTGTTTTTGAAAGAGCAAAAGAATACGAATCGAATGGTATGTCGCAGTTTTATGTTTAAGTGTATTAGACTAGTTAAAATGTCACATATTCGTCCAGAAGAATTTTGGAGGGTTGGAAAATTTGCTCATTCAGAGCATAAAACCGCTCGTGTAAAACGAATTTCATATCCGGAGATGGTTTAGATCATTGGAACTTTTAATAATTAATAGTACAAGCATAATGTCACTGCGGCGTACCGCTGTAGCAAGCATACATATGAAATTAGAGCAAGTGGCGGAATTGGGTAAAGGTATACCTTAATATGGAAACGCAAGAAAATATCAGGAATTTATTTCATTTGAGACCAGCTTCAAACTAGAAACTTTTTTTAGTATACTTTAATTATTGAAGTAGTGAATAACGAATAATTTTTAATAATGATAAGTTGATTTTCAAATATAGGCCGAATTTGATAGTTACGCTATTTTTCGTATAATATACATATATATGACGAAATCCTTTAAAAAACACACTTTTCTGAGGTCTACAATGGCAAACATTTTGTTTTAATGCTAAGGCTTCCGGACCCTTTTCCTCCTCTTTTTGAAGGTATATAGTGTCGGAAAATGCTCGTGAACATAGAAAAAGTCCTCGGGAACTATATTTTTTCAGCATTTTCCCGATATTAATAACAACCCTGGCAAACAAACAACGACCTTATGTGGTTGATAGTCGGGTGCTAAATAGTCGTTAGGTGGTCGCTACTAAAAG
>JAWWMK010030630.1:0-14171 GCA_035047105.1 Galeopsomyia nigrocyanea
TAGGATCCACACCTGTAGGATTGTGAGCGCAAGCATGCAAGAGAATAATAGATTTCTCTGGAATTTTCTAAAACAACACAATATTAATATTAGGAGTTTTTTTTATTGTAAAGAAAAATGTGAAAAAATTTTGGTTTTTTTTTTACATTTATGTCATCTAAAACACCTTGGAAGTCAAGACCGCACGTTTTGGGATCATAGTACCTGTACGACTTTACATTCAGGCCAGCTAGTTTGAAAAGTGGAGTATGGTTACCCCATGAAGGTGTAGGTAAGTATACATCTTTGTTGCCAGGGAAAAAATGGGATAAGAAGTTGGCCCCAATGCATAGAGATCCTGTTCCAGAAATACCTTGCGTAGTGGCATTCTGAAAACATATACATGATCATTGTAATACAGCAGTACAGATTAACTTGTAGTAAAACATGGCACGTAAGAAAAAACTTACACAGCCATTTGGAACTACATCATTGTCATCGCCAAGAGCCAAGTTGATGGAATGTTTACAAAATTCTGGGTTTCCAGAAATTGGAGAGTATTCTTTATCTAATCCCTTCCTACGCAAATTTTCTTCTGCCTAAAAATCAATTTTATTCAAATTAGACTCTGATAATATTACTTTTAAAAAATAGTGCATGTAGTAAAAAAATATTTCAACCTTCATCACACTTGGAAGCACAAATGGTTTTCCATTGTCATCCCGGTAAGCTCCAACACCAAGATTAATTTTCTTTGGATTTTGGTCCTTCTTGAATGCCTCAGTAACACCAAGAATGGCATCTGGAGGTCCCATCTGGACATGAGACCACCATGAGCTAAAAAAGCAGTGACAAAATCAGTAATCTACAGTAGTTGAATTTTTTAAATTAAAATTTTATTAAAAACAGATTTATACAAATTTGTTTAAAAACTTTATCAAACACATGCAAAAATTCATTTTTCTGAATAAAACAAGTATTGACAATCACCCGAGATGATTGCATGTAACATTGTTGCTAATAACAACCAAGTGTCTATTTCCACTTGCTACTCTAGAATTTTTTTTTTTTTCGAATCAGCAAGGTCGAACGCACACAGTATCAAATAACAAAAACAAACAAAACTATAGAACATTGAATAAATTGATAATGTCCACGTAGAACGGAAGATGGGCATCTCTCGATGAAATGGAATTCCATTTCGCGAAAAATAATTGCGATAAACTAGGGCACAGTGGCACACATGCAGGTTAGAAATACTTGCGGGAAGGTCAAATTATTTACCCAAGTCTCGATTGTACTGCATTGTTGCTGCTCGTCTTCAACAGAGAAGTGGTGAATCTTGCACCTTGGGCCATAGTTTTCTTCCTGATTTTCCACTTGTTACACGAATCTCAGCACGAGATGAAATATGCAAGCACTGCTCAGTCTGGAGCTGATGGGAAACTGAGTAACTGACTGGAAGTGGTAAAAGTGCCGAGCCGACCAGCCAACGATGATAGATTCGCCGCAGTCCCTCTCTCTCTTTCTCTCTCGCTCTTTCGCACTCGCACTCTTCCCCTCATCTCTTCTCTCTTCTCTATGACGTGCGCTTCTGCTGTAACGTGTAATGCTGCCTCTTGTAAATTTGCAGATGGCCGAGTCTTTTATTATGCAATGATTTGGCCTATTTGTGGAAAACTGTTTATTGATACAAAATTGTTTTCATTTTTATTGCGGTAAAGTCGAACAATAAACTCGTTGGATTTTGATCGATATTCGTTCGCTCACGTTCACGTAAAAATCTATCAATTCCTAATAACGATATTAGTCGAGTATGAAGATTTTTTAAAATAAAATTAATTTTTTTATGTAAATAAAATTCTATCTTGTCCAGATAAAAATGAAATTCTATCTTGTCCAGATGAAAATAATTTTAATTCTTTACCATGAAGAATAAATAGCATTTTATTGGCAACTTGGCACACATTGCTGTACAAATTTTCCTAAGAATAAAAATCTTATCTCTCGCTATGTTTGTATGCGGTCAACACACACAACGACAATTTTTACGAGCGCTCGTGCTTACGCACAAATTTAACACGTTCGCTGCGGGATGACCCTATTTGGGTCATGATTTATATTTACCAGGTGCGGCATGACCCAATATGGGTCATAAATGATTTCATGTTTAAATCGACCTCTCAACTGCTATTTTGAGTTTTCTGACTTCTATAATCGATTTTCTCGGAAAGAAATAGTTTTCGTCGTTTTTAAAAAATTTACAATTCGAATATTTTACGTTTTTTCATGATAATTTTTTTTATTTTTAGGGGGTTTTTTACATTATTTATTATTTTTAGGCATACAATCGTTGTTGCAACATCTAAAAAAGATGATAGTATATGCTATGCATTATTTTATAACAATTTTAAAAGTCAAATTATAAAAATGCATGACCCATATTGGGTCATGCATACTTAGGGTGTTGGAGAGTTAGAGGATGCCATACCTATCCTATAAAACCGATTATTAATTATTTTAACATCAAATCCTCAAAAATATACGTTTAGCACCACGGGAAAAAACAGCTTGTGTCGCCGTCGCAGCGAACGTGTTAAGATAATTCATTGATAAACACCGAATAACCGATGTAAAGGAAAGGTTATCACTTATCACTGCAGTGATGTCAAGCATATATAGATAGATTTTAGGAGTTTTCTTTGCTTTTAAGCGGTTTTATATCTTTCTAGATCTTTCACACTTTTTCTATGGGAATATTAGTCAACCAAATGTTATTCGGAAATATTATCAAACGTTAGACCCCCTCAAACACGCTTCACAGTGTTGATGGAAGATTTTGATCTCTCTCAACGACAAGATAAATTGATGAAGAGCAAATAGTGTAACTTGATCTTGTTTGTGCGCGAGTAATGAGGAGATACGTACGTATATATGTAAGTTTTTAAAAGATCAGCACAAGAGGAAATAATGTTCTTGAAATGGCAAAACAATAATGAACGTACAAATTAATTTGAATTTTAAAAACCTTAAATTGGATTGAAGAAGTTACTTAGTTTCCTCAACAATCATCAATTCTTCAACTTCAAAACACGTTTTCAGTTACAAGTATAAAAAATTATTCTAATCGTACTTAATTGCACCTATAATAATTGTACTTTAATTTCGTACATCCAACACAACAAACTTGACATTTTGACTATTACCCAATACTGTTGATTAGCGAAACTGCAGTAGGGTGTGGATATTATCGTATCTACCGATTTTTTTTGCATCAAACTGAAAAAACATCAATTAAGATTTCTGCTATCTCGTTAGTGATCGATACGTGATGATACTTTTACAAAGTATACAAAACATAATTTATCTGATTGAAGCGTTACAGACAACTATGGATATCATTGGAATGACATACATCGGCTGATAATTCAACCACTTATATAAATGTATAATTCTTCAAAGATAATACTCATCTGATGGATTATAACAATTGTTATTCATCAGTGTTGAAAAAATATACTGCTAGTGGCTACCTTTTAATTTTTAAATGTTAAGAAATTTTTTTTTTTTTGAGTAATCAATACCCTCTCGGATTACTGAGAAAAATCTTTTCAACATTTATTCATCAGTTTCCAAGTTAAACCGTACTTCATAATAGAGTAAATAAAAATGAGATATTTCATTGATAAAAACGTAACGTCAGTCGATAAAACTAAACTGAAAACTTTCACTACGATTAAATTCTCCCGCCAATAAATAAAATCCATTCAGCGACATCCATCGTCAATCACCTCAACACCGCACGTCGACTTTCCATAATAAAACAATCATGTAACAACATACGAGGTTCACGTGAAAACACAAATCTACACCCGATTCTCGCGATATTACGTATATAAAAAGTGATCAAGTGCAAAAAAAAAAAAAAGAATTAACTCACAAACTCGAGAAGCTACGTGCGTGCATATGTGCACGTGAGCTATATTAGTGTGATGCGGTAGAAGAGAGTGTAGTTTCTATGTCGAGGTCACGCGCCGAACCAAACTGGTTTTCACACGTAATTATATGTATATATAATCCAGCTAGGAGATTCTCGAATACCCTCATCTTTTGATTGAGCGCCTCGGCTGGATTTTGTTTGTGGTGTCGAGGCACATATACGGAAAACTACTCGGCAGAGAGGTAAAGAGTGTGCATCAAACGTACGACTGACAGTTTTGACGTGATTTTCAATTGGCAAAGTAATGGCATTGTCACGTATTGGCTCATCCGCTGATCTCGCCAATCTTTTTGCGAGATCGTCTTTTGCAGGTAGGTTTCGTTGAATTTTACTTTTTTTTCACGAGTTGCTACGTCGTTTCTCGCAGTTGTCATTTTGGAGCTAACCTCTAACCTTTTACGAATTGTGTTGTACGTTCGGCTTTGTATTTACGTAGTTTGATAAAAAAAAAAAAGAAGAATAATTGTCAAGTGATTTGTCGCCTAACAGTAATGCTTGATCAAAAAGTTTTATTAGTCAAATGATTTCTGTCGAAATAGTTACATGACACAAATGCTGAATTAAGTGATTAGAATTTTATTAGTATTTTATTTTTACAAATTCAGAATTTGGTGCAGTTTATTATATCATATCGACCTATAAATTTTATTATTATTTTTACAGCGAAACGATTCCAATTATAAGAACTACCAATACACGATTTTTAATATCAAGGCCGAACCAATTCATTCATAAGTGTGTCATTTAAATGAATGGGTGGTTTATATATTTTGCCATATAATTATATAATATATCAAACATTGTACTAGAAAATTCAATCGTCTACTGGTTGCATCTGTAATTTATCCAGTAGAATAATAAAATTATTAATATTCACGAAATTGTTATTCCAACAAATTGTTTTTACAAATTTTCGAAACTCAAATACCAAGTTGTTTACTACTCGAACTTTCTACCGAGAGGTGTATGCACTATAGCTAAATCTCTTTTCTTTTTTGTCTCCTTTCTACATATATATACTCTTTCCTGCATCTCAACCTGCCAAAACAACAGTCATTATGTGATGAAACTTGATTTCTTTTCATGCTAAAATATTTACGAGCTGTTTCAAATTTTATCGAAAACAGGGAAGTGACCCGTTTTTTTTTGTTGATTTAAAATTTATCTACTTGCTGTTAAAAAAAACTAAAAGTTAATTTTTAATATCTCTATACTTTGTCAAAAGTTGTGCTCTCGCTTGAGTTTCAATGATCATCAAACGCAGTCTTTGTATTTCCCGCACGAGTCATGTCGAAAAATCTCGACAAATCCACACTGATGTTCAATGACCACCTGAATTTTCAGCAACAACACCGCGCCGACCAAGCGCGGAAAAGCTACACGCCACAGCACCAAAACGCTACCCGGAAGCACCATCGATTCCCTTGCCGTCCAACGTCTCCGAGATCTTCAATATCGAGACGTCGCGTTTCGCTCCGGAACGCGCCAGAGACATTGCCGCACCGTTGTTCCTCTACAACAACAGCACCGATAAATTCGCCAGCGCCTCGACGATCTTTAATCACGCCAAGATGAATCAATTGGATTCGAGAGTCGACTCGTACGATTGCTTCAATACTGTCAGCTTGAACAGCGCCATGCAGACCAACGTACCGAAACCATTCTGCGCCACTGGCAGGTCGACGTACTTGAATATGCCTGGTGGACAATGGGGAAGGGATGGTAAATATCTGGCGGAGATTATGAAGAAATCCATTTTCAGCGTTGCGCAGATGGAGCGGAGCAAGAAAGCTGGTAAAATCGATAGGTCGAAGAAGTAGACCGATGAGGATTGATGAGAGGAATAATAAAAAGAAAAAAAAAACAATCTTTTAAATAAATTAAAATCCAAAACTAAATTATTGCGAAAATCATTATTTTGAAAACTTGTTTCGAAAGTATAACGATAATATGTAATACAATTTTTTTTAATACTTTTATAATTTTGAGCTATGTATCGACTATTTGCAATATGTACACGTCTCGTCCATTAAAGCTGTCTTAATGGACCAGAGAGTGACTAATACAAATTTCAATTACAAATCTACAATCCGTCCAATCGCCGCTAATAAGTATGTTCGAGCGTGCAATTTCAGAGTCACGTGCACACTTGGTGTATCAATTAACTTGGCGTGCCTTACGATATGCAATATTGTATGCGTATCCTCGATAATCAATGCAATTCGTTTAATAAGACATTTAATTTGAAAATTTTTTGTGTAGAAATTTATAACAACGTATATTGTAATGTATGTAATGATTTCATTCAAATAAATTTTTCAAGCAATAATTTTGAACATTTTCTTAACTTTTACATATTATGTAAAAATGTCCGAGTTTATCTCTATTCACATTAAAAATCATTCAACTATTTCAAATTCACTAAATAAATATGCTCCATCATTGACAAAAAAAAAAATTCTTCGTGATCGAAATCCAATTAACGAAAGGATTCGAACAATAAAATTAAAAAGATAGAAAAACCAACCGATCCTCTCATCAATCCACGTAACCCAACAAAAAAAGCAAAGAAACCAAACAGGCTTTGATTTGTCGTTCAGGTAATCACGAGGTGGAATCATTAAGTCAATACGTCACTCGGAGCTACTCGACGGCGTCTGCATCGCGACCGGAGGAGACGAGCGAGCAGGACAAAAAATTGAGCATGCAGAAGTCGAAGACAGAGAGGCTGAAAATTCTCATTAGAGACTACGGGAGAACTGTCATTGTCTTTCATATTTGCATCTCGCTGATATCGCTTGGAACCTTCTACACACTTGTCTCTAGGTCAGTCAATATGTAGTATATGCACCGGAAATGTTGGGATTTAATTATTGAAATGACAGTTACTCGAATTAGAAAGCATTGTAATCCTTGAGCTGTGAAGGTCGATTTGCCTATCGTGAATCGATTTTCATACGTAATCTTGATCCGCTTACAATTACAGATAGTCATTAAAAATATTTCAATTAAACTTGTCAAACGACAGATGATAATCATTGAATAAATTTTTGTACAAAAATATCTAATCAACAACTTAATTTCAGCGGTTTGGACATGACGCCAGTGATAAAAATCTTCACCCCACCGGCAACCGAAGCTGATCCCAACGCTGATGTTCTCGTCAGCAAAATCATGAGCGAAGGCTCAACTTTTCTCATCGCCTACGCGATCCACAAACTTTTTGCGCCGATCCGTATTTCATTGACTTTGGCCTGCACACCCATTATCGTCAGGTATCTTCGTAACAAAGGAATACTTCGACCACCAAAACCTACTGCTAAGAAAGTCACTCCTACACCGACGAGATGAGCGTACTATTATTGTACTCGACGATTGTTGCATTTTGTTGTATTGTTGTTGGTTGGACTGAAAAGTCAATTGTGGTGTATCGGTGAGATTTGTAAGGTGCTGAGTGTGTGCTGCTCGAGACTGTTGACTGAGACTTTTTTTTGTAATATGATGGAGAATTGTTGATAAAAATAAACGATGATTATTGAAATAATGATAATTTCGATTGATTTTGTGATTTTCGTGAAAAATGCTACAGTTTTATAATTATACAATATTTTTTTATTCATTAAAATGTATACAACATGTGAACTTTGAATCTTATAAATTTACATTCAGCGATAATCATCAATATTTATTTATTTATACTTCAACTGAAGAACCAATACCGAAAAAAAAATTTCATTTCGATTAATCTTAATATAATTTGTATTATTTGCAATTGAATTTATGTTAAAATTACACAAGACACGGTCGTCGAAAGTCTAATTTTCCACCTATGATTCATACAAAAGATATATATAAACATTCACGCTTTAGCTCGCAATATTTGTCCCTTTCTTTTGCATTTCATGTAAAACTATAAAATGCCAGTCGTAACTTATCATCTTACGACAATATACATACGTCGGTCATTTTAACACGAAACGCTCGCACACATTCATTTGTTTATCTATATATTCATATTACGATTCTAGAGGATGCTTTTATTTTTTATTATTTATTATTCCTCTCGTCGCAACACAGCAGACGTCAAGACATTTACAAAAGCTCGATAAGTTTCAATGGACGAATTTTTTTTTTATAATAATTCTTTTTTCTCTTAAAAAACATTTTTTTATATAGAAACAATCGACGACTCGATCGCTCAGCCTATCGAACACGCAAAGCAATGCGACCAATAATTTGGTCTGTGATGCAAAACATACATATTTTTTCAATGAATGTACCTTTTTAAATGCTTTTAAAACGAGCAATTTTGTTCTTTTAAATTTGACAAGTATAAGCATCAACGTTTTTTTGTAAAAAAAAAAGAACTCAGTCTGTTAACTAAAAAAAAGTTAAATATAAAATTGGCTATAAAAATTAAAAATATCTTAAAATTGCGGAGTTTTCATATGTACACATGTCAAGGGGTGAAGGGAGTATTCGAATCTTATAGTATTATAAGCGTTATTATGTACATGCAGTCTGTTAGCATTTCTCACAAAAAAAAAACAATGCTTTTATTCACTTTTCTGTTACTTAAAAAAGAGTAGAGAATTGACTTTAGTATTACTGGGTTTCGAGTAAAAACTGATAGTTGAAAAAAAGAACGTTATGAAACTTGTAATATTAGTATGATGAATCAGTTTGATTCCGCAGCTAGAGTCTCAAGCTGCGATTACAAGTAAGAACTTTTCATTTCTTGCACTATTGTTTATGTCATGTTATGTCAAAGAGTTTTAAATATTAGAAAAAAATATGTTTGACCATAAATATATATAATCTATACGCAGACACGGTTCATAATTAGTAAGTGCTTATAAAAATAACTAAATAAAGTCATATGATCTAATTATTGTTATAGTTAGTTTGATTATTAAGTACTTCACTGAATGAAGTATATGTGATTTGCAATATAGGAGACTTCTTATCAAATTGAATTTGTTTGGCTCTGATTTCAGTACATTCAATAAGATCATGCATAAAAAATCGGCAGCAATTTGTCACGAAATGGAAGATTTTGGAAATCGAGCGATACTTTATCTTAAATTTTACAGGCACATCAAGTTTGATAAATGTAAAAAATAGCTTTTGATAGGAAGTCATCTAAGATCATTATACACTTTGAGCTCCATGCACACATCATAACGAATTTCAAATACAATACGTAATGTAAAATCTAATATACATTATAAGCCCAATTCACATTCTGCATAAAAATTTACAATTCAAACAAACTAATTGGCACAAAATTTCGTTAATCACGAAAAAAATTATAACAAAACCTACAACGTAATTGGACGTAAACTTGTTGTCAGATCTATTAATCAACATATCAACTCTGTAGGAACACGAAAATCAAGGCTCATCCATCATTCAAATATACATTAATGAACTTGGACGTGTTGAGAGTAACTTTAGTTATCTTATTCTTTGATTTTCACCGAAAATCAATTTAAATGAAAAATCAACAAAAAGTATTTCCATTGTAAGACTTCATTTCTAAATCAACTGAATTTATCACATCCGTTTGCTTGATAGAAAAACTTATTATATATAATATTAACAGTCAGTAAAGTTTCATTTGTTCGTTTTCTTATTTAGAGATTATTAGTATTTTGAACTTGTTACGAAAATCCTTATAAATTGCTTTATCGGTAGCACACGATGATATTAATAAAAATATATTTGTCGATAGGTCAATTTTTTTCCATCTTATTGCTTGTTAGAGGCTGATGTAATTAAATCAGTAGATGGCCTATTTAAATGTTTAATCGTTCAATACAAGTCTAACTTTCAGGCTTTGTATTAAGGGGCAGTGAGAGGTATATAGATTACACAGTTATCGACATGTTTTGTAGAATCCTTTTCAGTCATTCAATTTTGAACTTTTTGTAAATATTAGTAGCATCCACCATTCAGGATCACTGAAGGAACGCTGGATGCTTATGGTATTTATAAAAAATTCAAAATTGAATGTTTGAGAAGGATCTTTACGACTGCCGATAACAGATCACTGTAATCGGCTACCACCGCCCCTTAATAAAGTTATATAAATACGTAGCATGTGGGCTACATACATTTTGATCTTCTGTCATTTTGTTTGACATGAATTCTTGATATCTACATATAAAAACTTGAAAAAACAGATCTTTGATACCGTTTAAATGTAATGAGTCAATAACCCAGTCTGTCGTTAAAAAATAGACTATTACGTCAAGGCAAACGGATGGAAGATTAACAATTAAATCGAATTCCCCAGTGCATCAATATTAGCATCAAACCTCATCCTCATCCAATACTCCTATACGTATGCGTTTGTACGTCTCCCCTGAATATGATGAAAAAACTGCCTCCAGCTGGTGACAGTTTTGCTCGACCAAACCCAGAAACTGCTTGTAATTCCGACAATCATCGTCATCAAATACTTGATCATGAATACCTCGAAATCTGGCTTCCTACCCAAATTTTTAGCTCTCTCGCCCGCCGGACATGGAATCGAGTAGATGGTCTGATGTCCAGGACGCGAGCACATCTCCATGTTCCAAGTGAGCATCCAGTTGTCGAAATATGCCGATTCATAGAACAGGCAAGCAAGGACAATGAGAGCTGGAACTGTGTACAGGACTGAGAAGATTCCTATGCGAATCATGAGTTTCTCCAACTTGTCGGTTTTCGTTCCGTCGTGTTTCATGACTGTGCGGATGCGGAAGAGAGATACGAAACCGGCGAAGAGGAATATAGTGCCTAGTACGAGGTAGACGCAAAGTGGGGCAAGAACAAAACCTCTGAGAGCTTCCACGTTCCATAGGCCAGTGTAACACACTCCCGACAATACATCACCTATGAAATTTACATCAACTTGTAAATTCATTTGCTAATATGATGAATCATTTCAAATTGAATTTTATAATTTTATTAGCAATGCTCATTAATGATGATTGTGCTATTTGAATTGCACAGTTGTTGCAAATTTTAATTTTAAAAGTAAATTTCAATAATTTTTACCTTCAACTTTGCCCATAGCAAGAATAGTGACAGTTTTGATGGCTGGAGCAGCCCAAGCAGCCAAATGGAAATATTGCGAATTGGCCTCTATAGCCTCGTGGCCCCATTTCAATCCAGCAGCCAAGTACCATGTCAGGGTCAAAATCACCCACCAGATACTGGAAGCCATTCCAAAGAAGTAAAGAACCATGAAGAGCATTGTGCACATTTCATGCTTGGTGCCCTGAGATATGACTGAGGACATTTGAACGTTCATTCCACCCATTGGTGGATCGAATGGTGGTTGACATGATATCGAATTGCCAGCAGCCCAACCAATGACGTATGTCAATGCCACCATCAGATAGCACACCGATAAGAATATAATAGGCCTTTCTGGATACCTAAAATTGTATGATTAGCACTTTAATTTTCAATTTATTTGTTTCAAACAGTTGGGGGAAACTTACCTAAATCTATCGGTGTCGATGAGAAAAGTCAAAAAGGTAAAAAAGCACGAAGCAGCACACAAGACAGCCCAAGTACCAATCCAGACTCTAGCAAACTTGCGTTCCCTCTCTGAGAAGAACATGTTGTCGCAAGGAGCACCACAATTTGGCTCAATCTTGTTTCCAACTTTAAGCGAGTATTGATAAGTCAATGGAACTTTGAATTGCAACGGACAAACGAATCCGTAATCTCTAGCCAACATGAAATTATTATTGCCGTAGGGTTTAGGCATACTGCGTCCAGGAATGAATTCCACAGCGGGCAGTCTAACGTCGTCTTCGATCGCGGGTGGCTCAGTTCTACTCGTTTCGTTTTTGCCGACGCACAACACTTTTCCATCAAACTCTGGGAATTTGGAACAATCCATGCTCTCTGGCCAGTAGAAGCCAAAGTTGTTCATGAGCCTTTCGCAGCCCATCCTGGCACTCTCGCACAGAGATCGACAGGGCGGCAGAGCCTTGTCGAGGATGGTACACACGGGCGCGTACATGGCACAAAGGAAAAACTTGAGGTCGGGACTGCATTTGAGCTTGACGAGGGGTGAAAATTGATGGACCTCGGGTCCAGCGTCTTCCTGCTTCTGATGATTCAAGAGATTAGGCATTATGGTCTCGTTGTAGGGCATGTCCATACAGAGATTGATGGTGATGGGCTCGCATTTGCCGTGAGGCGCGAGCGGATCCCTTTCTCTCATATGCGATGCACTAGCACAGCCGAGCACCACAGCAAAGACGAATAAGCAATGAAGGCCCGTCATCTCGGCTGAGGACAACATCAAAGAAAAGCCGCCGCCGCCGCCGCTCGCGCTCTCTCTCTCTCGCTTGCCTTCTATAATCCTCTGTCTCTCTCGTTTCTTGAGAGAAGCCAATCCTGCTACCGGGAGACGCTGCACGTCTTCTTCTTGCCTACTGATCGACTTCCTTGGCGCATATCACTGCGAACCAACGCCAGGAGTCGGCGACATTCTCCTCTCTCGGACAAACACTCAACACACAACAACACCTGCGATCGAGGAGGCGTAAAGTTAACACACGCGCGTTCTTCCAATGTTTCAACACACCTACAACTATAGGACGACGCGTTGGCTTGGTCGTCGTCGTCCGCGCGTGCTTCTTCGACTTTACTCAATCGGCAGCCCACGCGAAGAGTCGAGACTTTTAAGGGCGACGACGGCGAAACGAGGCCCCCCGAGACCTATTGTGTGCTGTTGTCGCGAGAAAACATGGAGGACGAAGTGCGCGGCGACGGCGCGGCGATGGCGATTGTGTGCGCGAAAAAAAAACGAGAGAAGCGAGAAACCACTGTGTTAGCTTGTTGTATACGTATGTGTGTGTGTGTGCGACTGTGAACTGTGAAGCTGTGGAACGTAAACAGGGACAGGGATGAAAAAGGAGACGCGACTGAAGCGCGCGGACCAAAGATTCGGTGGAATTCCGAAGGTCAAGCTGATGCCGATCAGCGGTAGATGGGGTTGTTTGCGTTTGAGATGAACCCGCGAATTTTCGAAATGAATGAAAATGTAGGTATAGCTTCGATCGACAGTGAAATTATAAATATTGCGTTTTAATGATCATACGAGGTAATGATAAATTGAATGGATGTAATATCATTGCTTTGATATAACTTCTTTTCCACCAATTTTACGAAAAATTTCCTTTTTTTTCCTTAAATCAATTCTGAATTTATTTTGTTTCATATATTATTTGCGTGCATTTAATAGATAATCTGTAGTTTTTTATGCATTATTATATGCATAAAAGTTTTTTATGCATTATTATAAAACTGTTAAAACATAATATAAGTAAATTATAAAAGCATAAGTGCGTAGAGCAGAATACAGTAGAAATAAAAAACAAAGGAACAACCGCAGTTCATTTTTACTAAAACTCGTTTTATTATCACTTGCGAGTGAAGCTAATTGATCAACTATTTCTTTTAAAACTTCTAGTAATTCGGTATTGTCTTGCAGTAACTGTTGCAGTGTCACTGAAAAAACAAGAAAAAAAATCAATGGTCGAATAAAAAAAAATTGCGAGCCTATTTCTATGGTTAACATTGAACTTACTTGCATTAAACACAAGTACATCCATCTCTGGCATTACTTCAAAATCCTCTATTGTCCGAAATTCAGTCTGCAGGACCGATAAAAGTTGATCATGCAGACCTAACATTTCTCGTAATTCGACATTTTTTGCCGTAATTGTTGCAACGAGACTAAAAAAGAAATAAAAATCAATGATCGACTCGAAGAGGCAAGAAAATAAATCTAGCCTGCAGTGATAACATTCAAATTCAACTTACTCTTGCACTGAACGCAAGTATCTCGTCATCCCAATACATGTCTTCAAAATATTCTCTTGTGTAAATTCTAGGCTCGTTTTTTTCTGGCTCTTTCTTGCGTCTCGGGGATAAGTCTGATAAAACTAGAAACAATGTCAAAGATTTTCAGTTGAGAAATTAATTGCTTACATCTAAAAATAAAAGTAGAGTTGCTATGATTTCAAATATCTCAGGCTGAATATTACCGAATTTATCATGCGATTACCCGTTTTAAAGCTGCTTTCATAATTTTTAAAACGAGCCCTTCCCGGTTGAAAAAAAACACGTGTTTTTTGACCAACGGGACACGTGTTGTTTTGTGTCAAAAAAGACACGTGTC
>JAWWMK010030651.1:0-2500 GCA_035047105.1 Galeopsomyia nigrocyanea
ATTAACACATATGCTCGACGTTGGTACCGGCTAGGCAGAGATTCGTGGTAGAGAGAGACAGAGAGCGCGGGCTATTCCATAGCCCGTGACCTCGTCACATTTTTCAAATCTTTTTCCCCATATCTCGGCTGAATCAAGTGCTCAAGCGTATATCAACATACGTTCATCTTTCTTGAAGGGCCCTGAAAGATATTTTTCAAGCGATTTACGAAAAAATAATTTCCCATAAATCTATGGCCATTTATACATGGCCTAACAGCATATTACAGTCAAAAACGTGCATATCACGTCCCATATCTCGGCTGAATCAAGTTCTAAAGGGCATGTCAACGTACGCACGTCTTTCTTGAAGGCCCATCGAAGATTATTTTTAAGCGATTTACGAAAAAATAATTTCCCACAAATCTATGCCTATTTATACATGGCTTAACAGCATATAACAGTCAACAACGTGCCTATCACGCGCCATATCTCGGCTGAATCAAGTGCTAAAGCGTATATCAATGTACGCACGTCTTCCTTGAAGGCCCCTAGAAGACCTTCTTCAAGCGATTTTCGAATAAATGATTTTCCGCAAATCTATGGCTATTTATACATGGCTTAACAGCATATAACAGTAAAAAACGTGCCTACCACACGCCATGTCTCGGCCGAATCAAGTGCTAAAGCGTATATCAACATACGCACGTCTTCCTGGAAGGCCCATCGAAGATCTTTTTCAAGCGATTTACGAAAAAATATATTTCCGCAAATCTATGGCTATTTATACATGGCTTAACAGCATATAACAGTCAACAACGTGCCTATCACGCGCCATATCTCGGCTGAATCAAGTGCTAAAGCGTATACCAACGTACGCACGTCTTCCTTGAAGGCCCCTCGAAGACCTTTTTCAAGCGATTTTCGAATAAATGATATTTATACATGGCTTAACAGCATATAACAGTCAACAACGTGCCTATCATGCGCCATATCTTGGCCGAATCAAGTGCTCAAGCGTATATCAACGTACGCACGTCTTCTTTGAAGGCACCTCGAAGATCCTTTTCAAGTAATTTACGAAAAAATAACTTCCCGCAAATCTATGGCCATTTATATGTGGTTTAACAGCATATAACAGTCAAAAACGGACCTATCACGCCCCATATCTCGGCTGAATCAAGTGCTAAAGCGCATATCAACGTACGCACGTCTTCCTTGAAGGCTCCTCGACGATCCTTTTCAAGCGATTTACGAAAAAATAATTTCCCACAAATCTATGGCTATTTATATATGGCTTAACAGCATATAACAGTCAATAACATACCTATCACGCGCCATATCTCAGCCAAATCACGTGCTGAAATGTATATGAATTTATGTACGTCTTCTTAAGACTTCCTCGAAGATTCTTTTTGAGGAATAGTTGTTTTTAACGGGGTGTGATTAAACAGTGGCTCCGTGGTGGAACTATTTCTCTTTATTATAAAAATAATCGCTCCGATTTCTTTAATTTCAAGATTCTAATTTTATTTTTCGTAATAACGATTCGTGCTCCACTTTGCCATTTATACCTATTCATTCTTTCAGACTTTTAATTGATCCATTTACAATAAACCCTTTCTTTATTTTAACGATCCATCAACTCATTTCAGTATCGAATTATAGTTATCTATGGGGCTGCCTAATAATTCGGTACCTTTACCATTAGGACACATCACGGCAACCGGGTTATGTATGGATACGCCACTCATGCATGAATACGCAGAATAATAATATCAAGAATCTGCCATCGCACCCTATAGGTTACCTCAATTAATTGCCAAATTATATAATAATATGCCTATATCTCTTTGGAGTCTTCGTGAAAGGTTTTTTTCTCAAGCCAATTGCGATGAAATACATAGTCGATGTTAGATAGTTAAACGAGGGCCCTATGCGTAAAGTAAAACGTTTCGCTTTTGCGATTTTTTAAATTCAATTACTGATGTATGAAGGACATGATCTCCTAAATGATTTTCAATTCTTTGAATTCTTTTACTATTGCTTTACATACTTTTGCTACAAGTTCTAGTCTATCCATTGCTATTTCATGCTTTTCTAAATTTTCGATTGTTTCTTTTCATTTTGGATTACAAGTCATGGTAATGAATAAGTCTCGTTTTACATAATAATTGACAAGGGTCATTAAGTCTAAATAATTTTGCTTTAAATATCGAGGAATACCAACAAAAGTCGATGGTAAAATGAATACCTTGCCTATTTTTACATTATCATTTTTTTCTCTATTTTGTTGATAATCCATTAATCTCTTGTAACATTCTGTTTCAAAATATTTTGGTTTTTTTCAAGAAATATAATCGAGAACTTTCAACTCTGACATAGGCATCGACTGCTGCCTGTTCAGACATTTTTCCAAGATTGATGTAAGGGTTAAAACCATTCTTTAACGGGTTGCTCCTGAGTTGTTCGGAAATATGTATATTTCGAGTAATTAAACTCATCCGTCCTATTGGAGCAC